>CM021737.1:16725064-16783309 GCA_011075105.1 Heteronetta atricapilla | reverse complement strand
TCCACCCTCTGAGGCAGTGCCTGCCACCGTGGCCCAGCCAGAGCTGTCCCTTGGGCCTGGGCCTGCCTCACTGTCTCTGCTCATCCTGTGAAGTTGTCAACGGTGTGATAGTGGCCGGGGGGGTACCCTGGGTCCCCCTCTGCAACAGCTGGCAGCACCTCTGGAAGATGGGCTCCTGGGCACATAGAAGGCCTTTTTCACCCTATGGTTATGTTTGGGTCATGTCTGGAAGATGGTGCTGTTGTAGCTGTCCTGCCCTGGATGCTGCCTGGGGTCTCAGCCTTTCTGGCTGCCAGCACCAAGAGCTGTCTGTCTTTCCTGTGGCTACTGACAGCCTTTCTCCCCTGTCCCATCTGAACAGGTCCTCCTGTGTCAGCATTCGAGTTACAGGAATTAGCCTGAGTGATGTGTCAGTTATTTCGTTGCCCTCGTCACACACAACATTGCTCTCAGGTTGTGCAAGACACTCAGGGTGTTCGCTTCATGTCCCCTCTGAATCCTCCCTTGCCACAGGAGAGGCCCATGACAGAAGCTGCCTTGCTGATAACTGTCAGGAGGACCTCAACAAGAGGAGAGCCAGACAGGGGCATCGTGCCTTCTCTGCTGGGGCATGTCATGGGGCCCTCTGCCCATGCAGCACATGCTGCTCAGCCTTCTCCTTCTTGCACTCCCTTCCATCTCCTGAATACCACAAACTCATGAAAGAGGAAGAATTTCCCTCCCATTAGTCATGCCACATGATTGCCTGAAGTTATGATGATGTTTTGTTCTCTCCAGATACCTTTTGTATGACGTAAATCCTCCTGAAGGGTTCAACCTTCGCAGAGATGTCTATATTCGCATCGCTTCACTTCTAAAGACTTTGCTGAAAAGTGAAAATTGGGTGTTAGTTCTGCCTCCCTGGGGACGTCTTTATCACTGGCAGAGCCCAGACATTCTTCAGGTTCGAATTCCTTGGTCTGAGTTTTTTGATATCCCAAGCCTCAATAGGAACATCCCTGTCATTGAATATGAGCAATTTCTTGCAGGTAAAGTATGGAATAATACAATCTACAATTTACTAAACATTTAAGGTGTTTTCTTCACAGGTTTATTCTTACATGTGCTTTTATCCTTATACATGTGAAATAAAATACGTTAAAGGTGGCAGGAGGAGGAATGGTAATGAATCATGCTGAGTGACAAACCACTGGGGAAAAAATAACCTAATTATTTGGCAGGTCACTTGACTCACCATTTAGCACTTTTGTTCTCTCAACTTCCTATGGGTCCATGAGAGGTGCCCATAAAAAGTCAGATAGTTCTGTATAATTTTGGCCATATTAACAAACCCATAAGGAGAGAGAAGCAGCCTGCAAAATACAAAGAAGCCACCTTTTTCTGGAGATGGTTGGACAGTAAAAGCTGTAAAGTAGGATTGTCAGGAAAATGACTTCTCAGCATTGATTCTACATATACCCAAATACACTTACATGAATCAAAAGTAAAAATAATCTAATGATAGAAAACAGAGGCACAACGAAAGCACATGGAGGAATATGAACAAAGGAAGGAGGACTTGGTTTTGTTCTACAGAAGGTGTGTTTTAACCAGCTTTTAAAGTTACACTTTGTTGGTGATTCATTTCTATTGGCGCAATAAGTCACACATAGCTAGATACAAGTAACAGGTTGCCAAAACCCCTTTCCTTTCCTTTTTTATAGGGAAACGTGAGGGAGAAACTAGTGTCATATTAGCATTTCCAGTAGATTTTTAACGATGCGTAATGCTACTTTGTACCTGTTATCATGTGTTTTTTCGTGCTTGTAAATATTTTGTTTTGCTTCCTGCTTAGAATCAGGTGGGCCCTTTATTGAACAGATTTACGTCCTGCAAAGCTACACAGAAGGATGGAAAGAAGGAACATGGGAGGAAAAAATAGATGAGAGGCCTTGCATTGATCAGCTCATGTATTCCAAAGACAAGAATGAGTACTACAGGTAACATCTAGCAGCCTTTTCAGGTTTTTTCTTGTATTTATGAAAAAATTGCCCACTTTAACGGAATAGACTTGTGTGGTTATTGTAGTATTGTCTCTGAATCTTTGGATGCTTGGAATTCATTTTGTTTTTAAAACCCCGTTAATATCAAAATGTCATAGTGTTGCTAGGAAATCTAATTTTAGGAAGTCATAATTTCATACAAAAACACTATAAAGGAGCTGTGTGGTTTATTTATGTTATATATCACCTTGCTAGGGTGTACTGCTGATTTGTTTCATTGTATGTATGGAATTAATTTAAACTACAAGCCTGTGAAACAAAGCCTTTTTTTCTGTTTCAGGGGATGGTTCTGGGGTTATGAAGAAACACGGGGCCTAAATGTGTCTTGCTTGTCTGTCCAAGGATCTGCCTCTATTGTGGCTCCCATCCTTTTGAAAAATACCTCAGCACAGTGAGTTGCTTTCTGTTACTATATATTGTTGTATCGCGTGCCCACAAGCCCATTGCCAGGTGGGAAGAACAAGAACTTACTGACTGTCCACTGTTGTGGCATTTCATCACTGAGTTATGGTGGTCCATTAAAATCAGTGCAAAAGGAATTTGCACTTTAAAAGACACATAACTGCATGTTATGTTAAATGCTGCAGTGACAACAACTAACAAGAAATACCCTTGAGCTCTTAATTCTTCTTTGTTCAGGTTGCTAAATGTACTTGTTATCCTGTGTTTAGCTCTTCTTCCTTCATGCTTTGATGCTGTGTCAAGAGGCAGTGAACAGAGCAGAATCAGTGTTTCCCAAGTCCTCATCTCAGGTCATGAGGTGGTGCAGTGCCTGCCCATGTGATATCCATTCTGTGTAGTATAAGCTGGGTTAATAGAAAGCAAGCAGTGTGTTTTGTCTTTCTGCTCTGAGGTGGAGAGATGCCTCTAGAATGATCACGGGAAAGGGAAGCTCCTACATGGAGCATGCAGAGCATTTTCAGTCAGTTGTGATCCTGTAAGAAATTACAGCAAAGTAAAAACTACTGGAATTCAGGGGAGAACAGGATAAGGAAATCATCGCTGTCTGTGAATACACCAGGGGAATAAATCCATAGAAGAAACACAGACTGTAAACTGAAGTGTAGTTTTGTCATGAGGGCAAGTACAGCCAAAAATATAACATCGATACAGGTTAATTGGAAATGTTACGAAGGTTCTCTAGAGCAGAGATTGCCCTGTCCCAGGTGTGTGTGTTCTCAAATTCAGAGGTCCATATTCTCCAATTTATTTTATTGAAGCATCCATTAATTCCGGCTTTTGTAATAACTTGCTACTAAGTTGTCCAGTACTGACATCAATTTTACTGCTGTGTTGCATCCCAGAACTCACCAAAATGTGTTTTTAGAAGATTGACATCAGATCAGCCATGTTGCAATCCTCTGATACTCAGGCAGTTGTAGCAAGAAGTTGGATACTAGAGTTAGTGGCACTGTTGCTTCATCGAGTTATTTTACAACTGTTGGGTGAAAGCTTCCTGGTTTGGCCATTTGTTCACTTTGTCTATCTGTCTTGTAGGCACAGGACCTACGGGCACTTCAGTTTGACACATCCTTGAATGAGTTTTCTGTGAAATGTAGTTTTGACATGCAAATTTTCCCACCTACTCCACCTACCAGATAGCTCCAAAAAGTTACATTTTGTGTTTCTGTCAAGACATTGTCATCTCTAAATGCTTGTTAAGCTTTTAATTTCCTTTTTCTTCACATTGGAAGGAAGACTTGACAGTAGACTGAAGTTTCTTCATGGAATTTGTGAGCCTTTCAGTTTTTTTCACTTGAACACAACTTCCTTACTTTTGCATAGCCCCCCTTTTTGAAGTGGAATGCAGGTGCGGTAGCTTTACTTCAGCCATTGTCGATCCTGTAGGATGTTGAAGATGAGTACATTATGGTCACTGTCACAGACCAGCTCTTTCACTGTGAGGTTTTGGTCCATGTCCATGTCTTATTGCTGCTCAAGACTGTGTCAGGAGCCCTGCACAATTGGTTCATGGCAACATGTGAAACTGTATTCTCTGCCCTGTATACTTGCCCAGACTATCTGAGGGTAGTTGGAGTCTACTGTGGCTATTGTGACTCATGCACTATAGTCTCTCTGATCTCCCATATTGCTCTTTTGGCCAGACAATCAATTGTATGGGTCTAATACTGTATTATTGTGCTTCAGGTCTAGTCACTTAGAGGAATCCTGCTGATAAATTTAGATTATTAATCTGGTTCACCTCCAAGTTTCCTGTTAAATGCAGTGCTTCTTCTCCACCAGCACAGTCTAGTCTATTTTCCAGATTTTTTGTAGCCTTATGTGCAAGTGCCTGTCTGATTTGGAACAGTGTTAATCTAAAGTCAATGGGTGATGTGCTTACTCTCATTTTAGCAGAAGAAAATCCAGATAATGACATTGTGACCCCCTTCTGCAGAATCATTTCTCTGTGTTTGCTCATATTCAGTGTGCTCAGAGCACAAACCAAGCCTACATCCCCTATATTCCCATATATATCCCATATATTTGAGCATCCAAGCTCAAAGTTCTCAAAATCATCTTTGCTTCTTAGAACTTGGACAGTGCAGTTAAGTTTCCTGTACGCAAAATGACTGCAAAAAACATAAGCTGTTTTCGTATCATTCGTTTAAAATTTCTGCTTGCTTGTTAACATGTTTTTCTCTTGTCTGTATGTTCTTTGATCCATTGTTTTAATGTAGGGTATTTTATTCCACGCATAGAAACATCTCTTTTGTGAGTGGGTGGGAATACCTCAGGTGCTTTTGGGCTAGACAACATCTTACAGGTCACACTCCCTGTTGGCAGCCTTACTTCCCCAATAGCTGCTACTCTGAGGACTACATGTGGGATTGTTATTGCTTGTTTGTGTTTAATCATCCCATTGAAGAGTAACATTTGTAAAGGAAGAGAGCAGCAATACGCAGTGGCATTATTGCATTCTCTCAGCAGGCTCTGGGTCACAATTTGCATTATACGCTGTAGATTGGCACCCTGTCACTCACTCCTGTTGCTCTGTTTCCAAATTGATCATGGTCGGTGCTTTATCCTAGCAGCTTTATAAAGAAACGTCATAACATGAATTCTGTTCTTCAGGGAACTACATTCAGTTTTACAATTTTTAATAGGTCAGTGATGTTAGACAGAGCTGAAAACCTTCTTCATGACCACTACGGAGGGAAAGATTATTGGAACGTGAGTATTCTCCAGTTAGCTTCTCTAAATTTTTTCATTCAGTTTTAATCAAAATTCAATAACCAGTATGTGCTTCTGTTTTGCCTTGGTTTTATTCTCTTGAAAGTAACTTGTGTCTTAAGTTTCAGCAGTGTAGCTGCTGTGGATTAATGTAACCGATGGTGCTCAGTACTGTCATAGCTCTGTCTCTCTCTTTCTTTGGTGGCAATATTTCTACAGGTTTCAAAACCTACGGGTCTAGTCAAATAATTCCTATGAGAGAAGTTTTAAGAATTTTATGACAATGTTAGAGGTTAGAGCCATAGGAAAATAGAACATGATATGGGGTGTTTGACATGATTAAAATTTTTAAGAGGAAGCGACTCTCATGATACTAAGAAACCAATTACATATACCTCAGTCCTGTAAGATATTTATATCTGTCTGTTTGCTTGATATATGGCATATTTTTCAGAAATGGACCAAACAGTAGTTTAATAATTATGAATTTTCCATAGATAATGACTTTCCAAACAGAGAAATGTGACTCAGGTATCATTTCTGAGCATGACACGTAGTCCTGTAAAAGCAGAAATGAAATCCATATGGATCCGTAATACGCATTTCTTAACAGTGGCACTTTAAACATTGCCTCAACAATTAAAATTTGTCTCAAAAGTATTTATGACATTCTGGAAAATATTATTTTTTCTTGTATTTTAACTTCAACTCCCTGCATGATTCTGTTTCTTTTTTGAAAATACTGACAGTGATTTTTTTTTTCTAAAATTTAGAATCACTAAAAAATTTAGTCTGGGAGGTACCCAGTTGGCCCTGCCTTTAAGGTTGCTCTCCAGCACTAGATTCAGAGAGAAGAAGCAAAATGTTGAGGTAGTTGGAAAGAACAACAATATCACATGTGCAAATTTGAAACAAATACTTTAGCCTGGAGAAGAGGAGGCTGAGAGGAGACCTCATCGCAGTCTACAACTTCCTCGTGAGGGGGTGTCGAGAGGCAGGAGACCTTTTCTCCATTAACACCAGCGACAGGACCCGCGGGAACGGGGTTAAGCTGAGGCAGGGGAAGTTTAGGCTTGACATCAGGAGGGGGTTCTTCACAGAGAGGGTGGCTGCACACTGGAAAAGGCTCCCCAGGGAAGTGGTCACTGCACCGAGCCTGTCTGAATTTAAGAAGAGATTGGACTGTGCACTTAGTCACATGGTCTGAACTTTTGGGTAGACCTGTGCGGTGTCAAGAGTTGGACTTGATGATCCTTAAGGGTCCCTTCCAACTCAGGATATTCCATGATTCTATGATTCTATGAAATAACAGACTAGCCAGATACAGAAAGCATCCACTTTAGAAGGTGTGTCAGTGGAGGCTCACACATTCATCTGTGTTCTCTTTTACATTCGCTGTTGCAAAATGAGTATTTATCCAGAACAGCTGCTGTCAGAGGAGAGTTTAGTGCCCAAGAACAACCTGGCTTGGCATGCTGCATGGGTGCCAAACATGACATGGCAATTATACAGTCCATGAAGATGAAGTTTAGAGTTGTCTGACATGGGTATAGAGTTAAAGATGTTTGTCCTCCCCAGCGAACTGCACTACCATGGGTTGCTTATACACATTTCTGCTGCCTCAGGGTATAGTGTCTTCATCACATCGTGGATACAGCACCTGATGTCTTTATTCAACAGGTTCATATTGTGTTGGCATATTACTTTTTGTAGCAATGGAGGGAAAAAGTTGGTCCCTGAACTGCAGCATGAGTATTCTGCAGCAGACAGCATGTACATCCTCCCTTATATGAGCATTTTGCTAGAGGATTTAGGATGAGATTAGAAAGCCAGTGCTGATCTCTTTAAAGATGCTAGAAGAGTATCTTGAATGCTCTGTGTTTGTGAAGCTATCTCCATTTATTCATTTTTAGCTCTCCCTTTTTCTGACTCAGCATCTGCTCTTATTCCAACAGACCCGTCGAAGTATGGTGTTTGCTAAACACCTGCGTGTAGTTGGAGATGAGTTTAGAAACAAGTATCTTCAATCCACAGATAAAGCAGACAGGACTCATTACAATGAGGACTGGACACAGATGAAGGTAAAATCCTAACAGTCAGTTTCCCATAACAAATGTAATAAGTCAATTTTATTTGCCATGCATTGCAGAGATTATTGAAAGATAAGCACAAACCTAGCTCTCCCTGCTCAGACCATGGTGGACATCCATGTTCCTACTCTCTTTTCTTCTCTGTGTGTGACATGAGTTACTGGAATCTGTTGAGAATTGGCTGACTGGCCTGGGTGCCATATTTCTGTTACCCTCTTTTCACTACCCTTAGATTTCTTCTTGTGTTCAGCATCATCTGTGGGTGTAAAGTTCAGCTGCAAACCACCAGCAGTGGATTTGGTCAAGGAGAGCAATTTTTCCTTTCAGAGATTTTGCACCATAATTTGTCTTGTGTGATACAGGTCACCCAAGGTCAAAATGCTGCAATAAGTGTCCCAAAATACTGCTGAATACTGAATTACTTATAGGAATTCAGACATTATATATTCATATTCCCAGGCCTTTTCAGTGTGAATGAGTAGTGGCACTCTTAAGTATTTAAGGGTATTGATCTTTCTCTCTTAGGCCAAGATGGGCACAGCTCTAGGTGGTCCATATCTTGGGGTTCATCTCAGAAGGAAAGACTTCATCTGGGGTCACAGAGAAGATGTGCCTTCGCTGCAAGGAGCAGTAAAGAAAATCCGCAGCCTCTTGGAAGCATATAAACTTGAAAAAGTTTTCATAGCCACTGATGCTGTTGAGGAAGGTAGGCAAATTATAGTCTGTTTGGGATTGATAACTTTTGAGAATGAGTGTAGTAATTACCAATTTGTTTTTGTAAATGATTAGAAGTTCACGTCTCCATCATTGAACAGGATTGGGCAACTAGCTGTTTCCTTCCAACATGAGTAGTTGGCATCAAACCATTTGTTCAGCATTTCCCATAGGAGCTTTGGCAGTCTCTGCAATGGGAGATTGGGAATTGAACAAAGCAACGTCATCTTTGCCTGTTCCTCCTCTTCTTTCTTCCATCCCACCTTTTTTTCTTTTTATTTCAGAGTGTTGCGCATAGAGCTGGGAAGGGGCTTCTGAAACTTCACACCCAGCTTTCCACTTGGCTGACCTCAGCATCAGACTGGGCCAGCCCTGGCTGTGTGTGGCCAAGGCTTAGAACCCCTCCCCAAGGGTGGGCTTGCCCCCTGTGCTTGCACCTCCTTTACAGTAGTATCTAGGGATCTGTTTCAATACACAATGTCAGAATATTCCTGCAGGGGATTGTATCTGTGAACTAATCTGAAGTTTGGTGTTGTTACAGGCCTCTTGATACAGCTGCCCTGTAGGAGCAGACAGTGAGACTAGTAGCTATGTCCATTCTACCTCACGCAGGTTTCCTCATCCTGTGAGATTTGCCCCCTCAGCAGCATGTTTCTGCCCCACTGACTCCAGCCCCTGCCTACAGTACTGTGATGCTTGGCAAACAGATTGTACAGTTTGTAGGTAGATTTTGGTTTTGCTTGCTTTGTAACTGCTCACCCAGGGTTTCTTTAAAGACTAAAATTTTATGACAGCAGCAAGTTGTGCTTTCTGATACAAATTTTTGGTTTTTGCTTCTTCAGAGATTGAATTGCTCAAGAAACTGCTGCCTGAGATGGTGAGGTTTGAACCTAGCTGGAAGGAGCTGGAACTCTACAAAGATGGGGGGATGGCTGTGATTGACCAGTGGATCTGTGCGCATGCAAGGTAGTGAATTTGCCTTTTCTTTGAGGAGCCAAATTTTACTGTCATAAACCTGAATATTATTTTTGACCCAGATATAGTTGCCTGCAAATCTCTTATTTAAATTAATTGGACTGAAATCAATTACTTGTATTTTAAAAACTAGGTACCTTCACAAACCCTTTCTCCTTTTTTCACAGATATTTTATAGGCACCTCAGTTTCAACATTTTCCTTCCGGATCCACGAAGAAAGGGAGATCTTGGGATTTGATCCAAAAACAACTTACAACCGATTTTGCGGCGATAAAGAGAAAAACTGTGAGCAGCCAACTCACTGGAAAATTGTGTACTAATATATGGAGAAATCCAAGGACTTTAATACTCTGGTGAGCTCAAGAGAATGAGGAAAGACTACAGGGAAATCCATGCCTTTTACCAAACTACAACTCAGTCCTCTCCCCTCTTCTCTGTGTTTACTTGACATCTGCGTTTTGAAGCACAAGCAATATTTATCCTTTATCCAGACATTGATGTGAGCAAGGTAAATGAAGTCAGCCTGGGATTCATTTCTCAGCATAACTGTGATTACAGATGATACCATGCACTACAATTAAGATTTGAAAGGCAGAACTTTGTGCTGAAGCTGAGTAACGAATCAAGTCAGTTTTCTTCAGAGTTCTTAGGGAAGGAGAGGATCAAAGCTTAACTTCTATATGTGTAACACAGCTGTGGTCTATACTCCACTTCTGTCTTTACCTGATTGTTTTTTGTTCAGTGTTTGCCTCTATGCAGGAAGTATAGCTCATTTTTGTAAGCTGCAATGTGTGAGTTGCAGATTGTGCATAAACTCTGCAGTTCCTTAGGAAAATCTTTCCTTTTCAACTAGTAAGTTGTGAATATTCAAATCGATGCAGTCAATGCTCAGCAAAAAGAAGAGGGTGTGATACTTCTGTGCGAGCACTATGCTGCGAGAAGCATAGCTTCACATAGCAGTCTCAGTGCGTCTGTGCTGAGAGAGACACAAAGACTGGTTTTGGAGGGTGGTAAAATAAGTATTGCTTCTTATGCTTTTTCTTCACAGAGGAAGCTTTTTCATATTGTCCTCTGAAGGGTGTATTCAGTTGGACTGATGCAAATGTCAGTACCTTTTGGTGGGCATCACTCAGCTACGTGACCATAATACTTTGCCAGGGAACATGCTAAAAGACCTTTCAAGTTTCCATATCAGTTAAATAGATCATCCCAGTAGTTTATCAAATGAATGTTCTGAGTTTCTGCTTTCAGTTTTCAGAAGGGAGCAAACTGAAGAAAATTAAAGACAACAAAGGCCATTGGGCCACAAAATAATGTGTATAAGCTGAGCAGTTAGGTGCCTTGCAGGTGATACTGCACTCCAATGGATACAGCTGGCTGGTAGTACGTGGGAGGAGCACTGTGCTACACTACTAGCCAGAGGGAAAGTGCAGCTCCTATTTGAGTACAAATTTTAAAGTCCAAATTCTAGTTTTTGCAGTCTCCTGCCATTCAGATTTGACTGCTAGGAAGTATTCTCCATTTTGTGCTTCAGATGGGTCTTTTGCCCTGCAGATGCACGTGGCTCTGTAAATCAGGAGAAACTTTTCTTCAAAAATGGGCCTAGAGAGAGGTTTCAAGAGGTGAGTCAGATGTTTTTCCTAAATTCAGTTTTACTAGGTTACCTTCCTGTTAGTAGATCCTTCACTTGCTTTTTCCCTTGTCTTGAGCAGGAGCACAGATATAACCCTCCTGCACTGTGCTTTGGATGTTTCATAGATGCTTCCAGACAATGAGGTTGTTTCCTTCTGTGCAACTGCAGTGAAAACTGTGAAGACTTCTCACAGTAGTAGCAACAGATATCCTGTTCTTACCAGCTGTTTATCTCCTTGTTGCAGCTGAGTCTCTCTGGTGACAAAGTGGGGAACCCAACTAAAAGCAGTGCCTTTGCCCACCAAGTCAAATGTTCTTGTTTAGCCTGTTTGCCATATAAAGCAATGGTGACATCTTACATGTAAGGAGTACCTCCGTTCATTGAGGAAAAAATAAAAAGCTTTCTAGCATTTTATGTATCTTGTCCGTGCTTCTTACTACTTTCTAACTGTACATTTTACTGTCTCATGATCTGGCTACAGAATCACAGAATGTCTAGGTTGGAAGAGACCTCAAGACCATCAAGTCTAACCTCTGACCTAACACTAACAGTCCCCACTAAACCATATCCCTAAGCTCTACATCTAAGTGTCTTTTAAAGACCTCCAGGGATGGTGACTCCACCACCTCCCTGGGTAGCCCGTTCCAATGTCTAACAACCCTTTCAGTAAAGAAGTTCTTCCTAAGATCCAACCTAAAACTCCCCTGGCGCAACTTTAGCCCATTACCCCTCGTCCTGTCACCAGGCACGTGGGAGAACAGGCCAACCCCCACCTCGCTACAGCCTCCCTTGTACCTGTAGAGAGCGATAAGGTCACCCCTGAGCCTCCTTTTCTCCAAGCTGAACAATCCCAACTCCGTCAGCCGCTCCTCGTAGGACTTGTTCTCCAGGCCCCTCACCAGCTTCGTCACCCTTCTCTGGACTCGCTCAAGCACCTCGATGTCCTTCTTGTAGTGAGGGGCCCAAAACTGAACACAATACTCGAGGTGCGGCCTCACCAGTGCCGAGTACAGGGGAACGATCACCTCCCTAGCCCTGCTGGTCACACTGTTTCTGATACAGGCCAGGATGCTGCTGGCCTTCTTGGCCACCTAAGCACACTGCTGGCTCATATTCAGCCGACTGTCCACCATCACTCCCAGGTCCTTCTCTGCCTGGCAGCTTTCCAACCACTCATCTCCCAGCCTGTAGCTCTGCTTGGGGTTGTTGTGCCCCAGGTGGAGGACCCGGCACTTGGCCTTGTTGAACTTCATGCAGTTGACCTCAGCCCATTGGTCCAGCCTATCCAGATCCTCCTGCAGAGCCTTCCTACCCTCGAGCAGATCGACACACGCACCTAACTTGGTGTCGTCTGCAAACTTACTGAGGGTGCACTCAATGCCCTTGTCCAGATCATCAGTGAAGATATTAAAGAGGACCGGCCCCAGCACCGAGCCCTGGGGAACGCCACTAGCTCAGGCAGCGAGTCAGTGTCCCGTGGGCAGGGAGGGCAGCTCCCACATCCAGAGCTTCCCATTTCCACCACATTTAGTAGGTGGTAGATGAACCCTGGGCACTCCTGCACCCTCTATAAGGCGTTTCAGAAAATAACCAAATACGAAATTCATGCCTACCTCCCTTTCTTTTTGCAAAAGCTGCAATTTCAGAGGTCAAACTGGCAGCTTCAAAACATAACCCCCTTTGTTTCCTTGATAGCTTCTCAGGATGCAATCAAAGTAACTATTTTAAGGATTTTCACAGTATTTTGTCATATTTCACCTATTTGTTGCTGCCACTGCTGATATCAATATACAAAACCATGAAACTTTGCAATTATGTAGCTCTTTGTATTTTCAAATCTCTGTACAAACGTTAAACAAAGGTAGTATGTGGAACCATCATTGTTTGGAATAATCAGCTGATGGATTGTGCTTCAGCTGTAACAGGAGGATATGAGTAAGTGTGCTGTACAAAAAGCAAGAAAGCAGATGTAAAACGAGGTTTCATCTTCAAAGTTGGGATTATGATTGGAGACAAGTGTTAAGGACTGTATCTGACAGAGTTATTTAATATTCTTACACCAGTTAAGTAAAGCCTAATGGCTCCTTTCTATCACACAGGAAGATGAAGGAAGAATAACTGCTTAATGCAAATAATGTACACCTATATATATACAGGCACAAATATATATTCAGACAGACATTTGAACTTCAGTTTGTTAAAGACATCCCAGCCAAAGTGCAACAAAAATGGTATTTGTATGGCAACAATGAAGATATTAAAAACTTTTTAAATACCCTGTGATGACTGACTATCAATCTTTCTCTCTGAAGAACAGAATTCTTTGAAATGTTGTACCTGACAATGCCAGCTGCTTTCTGTACTGACCCAAACCACAGTTCTTAAATCCTCTTTTCTGGAATAACTAAAGAAAATAGAAGTGAGATATAATTAATTTTTGCACTTCGTGCAGCCTTTTGTGCTGTTGGCACGTTTAACAGACTGTGTATTACTAGGCAACAGTACAGACCTTTGACAGCAAAGGTTCTGGAAATCACTGTAATGTTGACATGACACAGTGAGAAACTCAGACCCTATTTGCTCTCCATCAGCTTTGACAGATTCAGGATTTCAACCACTGCTATTTATTTATTTTTTACAGCCCCTGTAGGTTTGCAATGTTCCTACAATATCTGTGCAACAGTAAAAACAAGAGTTTTATCTGCACCGCAACAGATCAGGCATATGATGCTAACGGATATACTTTGGTAAACCAGGCCTTCATTTTTATCTAGTTGGGTATTCTGAGGATACAAACACCTGCCCAGTGATGAAATACCACACATCCTGCAGCCGTTGTGCTCAGCCAGTGCCCCTGAGACTCCAGCAACCTTCTTCCCTGGTGGTCAATTCAAAATTGCTTGCAAATACTCTGGACTGTTTGTTTCCGTGAAGTAACAGCAGCGAACCCGATGCATTATAAAATCATCAGATCTATGGGGGCCCAGCTGTGCTGGGATGTCTCCAGGAAAGTTGGTGGCCGGGAAACACCTGTTGCTGAACAGATAATTAATTTCAGCCCATGCTCCCTCTGTGTTTCATCCAGAGGGCTATAGAGCAGAGAGCATGAAGAAGCAGAAAGGAAACTGTGTGCACTGCTCACCCCCATCATGGGGTCAGCACATCAGACCAAGCCAGCTGCTACAGAGATTCCTACTCGCACAAACAGCCACTGGCCCAGCAGACCACAGTTCTCCATGCAGGGCGAGATCAGAAGAAATGCTTTGCTCAACAAGCAACATGTTCAGAAGCACATGGCAGAACAACGGCAGGCACATGCCTGCCCAGGGTGCCTGTTGAGACAGACACCATACTGTGAAGACGCTCTTGCATGAAAGCCTTGATGACAGAAAACAGCTCACCGCCCGATCCCAAGCACAGGACTGCAGACATCAGCCGCAGAGGTCTCGGTGCTGTCAGAGGCTCTGAGCCCTGGGCAGGACAGGGCCTAGCACTGGCTACCGCTCGGCCCTGCACCAGGCCCCTCCTGGCCCCACAGCAGCAAGTCTGATGTCCCTGCCGAAAGCCATTTAATTTCTTTCAAAACCTGTGTCCACGTTACCTCTGGGTAAACCTCACATAAATGCCAACTCCTCTCAAAGCACGAATAAAGATGCCATCATTTACACCCATCTGAAATCACTGAATATAGTAGCCTTTAAGAAATAAAAATAGACACACGGTGATTCTGAGACAGGATAATTGTATTTTAAGCATTTTATTTCTGTGGGTTCTTAGCTTTTAAATAACATTAGACATGTTTGTGCTGACTATATACCTGAATTGCAGCTCTTCTTCCTCTTCAGTAAACTTTAACATAATTTTTATAGTGGACATTTTGTGACTGTAGAAATGCAAAGAATTCAAAGCACAGCTTCTCTGCAAGCGTTAGCCCACCAAACATTAAAGCTTAATTTAATGAATGTCAATAATAAATTTCACTATTTAGAAAACCATTGAAATTTAATTAATGTATTTATTTTTTAATTACATGATGACCATGACCAGACAAGTCTTAGAATTGATTCTTTGTTCCTGGTAATGGAAGTGGTTGGTTATATTTTGAAAAGACAGCTTGGTTTCAAAAGGCAGTGCTACTCGTCTACGAGATGCGTGCTCTTCTTTGTGCTGCTACAAGCACTCTGAACTAACAGCTTTATTTTATACACATTTGCACTAAACACGAGAAATTATTTATTTGCTTATTTTATTTGGGTAGACAGCATTCTTAGAAATCACAGGCCTGGACTGATAAAATAAAAACACCAGTGAGTCAGCTCCAAGTTCCTTGGATTTTCAGCTGTAAGGTATTTTAGATTTAAAGGACATACAGAGTAACAACAGACAAAAATCTGCTCCTGAGTTTTCTATGCAGTAACCATTCATTAGGTGATTTCTCTACTATAAGGGAATATCAAAATTGTCAGCTGTACAGAAACCTCATTGCTGTACATTCCTAAGTGCCACAAACACAGTACAGTTATCATCACTACCTACATCACACAGGCAAATGTTCTGAGCATGAGAGCTATGGGACATCCACATGGTTAGAGAAGAACAGGTGCTAACGAAGTCCTACACACACTAGCAGTAGGAAATAGTCTACACTTATTATCATGTCCTGAGTACTACCATCACCATTATTTCAAGTGTTACCTTTAGGCCCAAATTTTCTTAAATGATCCAGCAGAATGTATATATTTTAAACATCTATACTTAAAATGTCCTATTCTACTAACCTACAAACTTTATTATAGCTTGACTGTCATCTGGAGAAAAACACCTTAAATTAAATTTCAAGTATTCTTCAACATTAAAGTTGTTACTGTTTAGTTAAGTCCTCTGAAGATCCTGAGACAAACACATTCACTCAAAAGTGAGGAGAAAGGGAAAAACAAACAAACCAAACCAAACCAAACCCCACAAAGCAGCTCCCAGAGTGGCACCGCAGACCTCTGCTTAGGCCAGCTCCCACCCACCCAGCCCACCCATCATAACAAAGCCTTTCAGAAAGACAGCTCAGCCTTCCAAAACATGCAGGAAACCAACAGCTACCAACAGAAAGGTCAGCCAGAAAATTTGGCAGCTGCTGGAAGCTGAATTGTCTTATCTTTTGTGATTGCTCGAAACTATATACATCACTATTCTTTCATGCTCAGTGACGGTGACTTAGGAAGAATACAGGAGCATCAGCAATCACAACTCCCCCTGGCACACACCATAAGGGCTTTGGGTGAAATGGGGACAGGACAGAGGCTAGGGCAGCGTGACAAGTCACATCCTTGATGGGACTGAGGTCTTCTCTCACAACTTTCCACATATTAACTACACAAAAAGGAACAAACAAATGAAGGAAGCCAAGCAGTATTTTATTGACTCCCACAAGACAGATATGGATTGCATACAACCCTGAAAAACTTCTTTCTTTTTAAAATCCTGGAATTATAAACAAGAGAACTCATTCCTTATAAATAACCTGACACCATTCCTTCATCAAAAGATTTTGGCATGGAACAGATTTCCTTTACAGTTTCATTTTCATCACTCATTTGAACAGCTTAAAAAACTATGTCTATAATAATACTTAAATATATTGCTTATATTCGTGACTTCATAAAAAAAATACTTTGAGCTAATACTTTCCTAGTCTTCAAAAAAACCCAAAGAGACATCAACTTTTCAATGAGTACTTCAGAAAGATGAGTAAAAATAATTTGCTTGAAATTATCAACAAACATTATTTATCAATAGACCAGGTCCCTTGAAAGTATGTATTTCACTTAGTAACATTAATAATCCCATGAAAATGTACACAGTGCAACTAGCTTTCCCTTGATACTGTATGGATGTATGCACGTATTTATCTACAGCCACAAAGGAGTTTCTGCAACATTAATGAGACAGGACTGATCTCAAAGGTAAATGCCCAAGTGCTTGCAAAATCTGACCAAATACAAATAAATTACTTTTAGAGTAAGTTGGTCTGAGCCTTATTGGAATCATGTCTGCAAAAACGTAGTTTGTATTCAGAAACTGCTGCCCTTCTGCTCTGTGGGACTAGCACAGGTGCGACAACACTCCTGGTTTTAATGCAGAAACAGGCAGGACAGCTCAGAGCTGCCAACAAATTTATGCAGTCTGTCTAATATGGTTCATAACATTTGTTCCACCGGCATCTGGAAAAGGCAGTAACCTCTGGAAGCATCAGTCTTTTCTGAAGGGATCGCTAGACCACTGTGATTTGCTTGCCTTCCTGCAGCAGTGCTCACTATTATCCGTAATACCATCAAAAATTCACTGATTGTTTCTCAGCGCATTACTTCCAGCCACTAGCCAAGGGGCTTAAGCTAATGCACAAGTGATTATCAGGCCTGACCTTTTTTTGAAGTTAAAAACAGGCTCCTACTCCAGCAATAACAAAGCAGCACAGCTCCTCAGCATTTGTGATAGGCCAGAACTGGTTTTATACCAAAGCCTCCAATGGGCGAAGTAGCTGCTAACCCCCAGGAGACACTTGGTCTGAGGTACGTGTGGCTGAAGTTACGACTGCGTGAGACACAGGCTTTAGTCATGAAGCTGGCTGCAGGGATTCCTGTGCTCCACTTCACTTCTTCCGCAGATGTGCCAATGTAACTCAGAGCTGTATCTCTGACCCAATGTGGGCCTAAAAATAAGTGTTAACTTGACTTCAAAGTATGGACCAGCCCACTGATCTGATGTCCAGTGCAGCACAGGAAGGGGTGGTGATGTAGAGCTGAGGACAAGACCTATCAGCTGGAGCAACGTTGCTGAAACACACTTGGCTTGGGTATCGTGTCACAAAGTCCTGTGTCACAAAACATGACCTTCATTGTTTGCAAAAGGATGACAGAGAATCACCAAGGGACCTTCCAGAAAGCACATAGGATACTTGAATAGGTACAAGCCACAGTATGTGTTTGGACACAGACTGTGGGAGCAGAGAAATGACAGCAGGCATTCTCTAATCCACTCCTAAACATCATGTACTAAAAAGTGTTTTTAAAAGTGCCTTCTATACACCAGTTAATTAAACAGATCTCAAAATATTTCCCTTCTATCTTACATTTTTTACATAAAGCTAAAGTGTCTACATCTTTACGAAAAACATGTAATAGTCAAAGCAAACAAAAGCACATTTAAAGCAACTTACCTAATTAGTTTCATGAGAACCATCACACATGTAAAGGCAAAAGGCAATGAAATCTCAAAGGGACACAACTTGAATGAAAGGAAACGTAACTCACAGGAAAGAAGTTTTAACAACGTTTTGTCCATACATGAGCTTTTCATTTCTTCTAGAAGAGAGCAATTAATACTTAGTGAGTGATTGTTTTTGGCAATTCAGGCTTAGTACCCTTAAAATGGAACAAATTTTCTTTTTCCTTTTTTTTAATTGACATGTTATAGTTGTGGTCATATTCTAATGAGTTTCTGGGATATACAAATCACCTACTTCTAAACAGATTAAACAGATTTCTGCACATTATAGACTAAACCTCTTAACTTACAAATAATTACTTTGTTGTTTCCAGTTTACAAGGGTAAAAAAAAAAAGACTTCACAATGTGTGTAAATGGAAGGTAAATGTATTTTTAAAAACAGAATAAAAAGCTGCATGTTAAAAACTGGATCACAGACTAATAAATACATACATCAAAGACATTAAATTTTCAGCAGCTGGTTTTAAAGAGCAAGGAAGTGGGGAAAAACTAGTTGTCCAGACTTCATTCTGGCTTTATGGTCTATATGCAGTTCAAAAACAAGTTAGAGGAATAGTTGAATCAATCTTGTCACCTAATTTCTTTTTAAAAAATTAAGCTACTTCCTAAAAGTGTGGTGTAAAATCCAAACAAACTTTAATTTCTTCATGCACTTGATGACATTGAATTAAAAAAAAAATATTTTAACCCAGAAAAAATGAGTCATTGTATACTGTAAGGAGAGCCTTACTGCAAATTTTCTACAGTAAAAGTATTTCCAGAAATACACCAGAAATGACTTTCCCATAATAAAATGCACAATTATGTATCAGATTATCACTGAGTTTCAATACTTAGGCAAAATAAAAACAGCTACCATCAAGTTTCCTAAAAAAATGGGAAAACAACAACAACAGAAAACCTCCAAACAGTAAAAAGATGTTTTAACAGCTGTGGAGATGCCAGAAAGCAATGCTGGACACCAGGATTTCCAGAGCAACTCCCTTTCCAAAGTGATGTGCAGTCTGTGAATCAGACAGTGAGAGAAAACTGATCCTGTTCTATGGGTTTCTCCACCCAGGCTCCAAGTCCTGCCTTCAGGAATGCTTTAAACAAACGCTCTTTGGCAGTTTGGTACTCAGTGGCTCCTTGCTTGGTTTCATGGTACAAGTTAGGCTTGAGAATCTTTGAGCGCAAGCTGGAGGAAAGCTGTGCAGATTAAAAAGACAAGAAGAGAGAAAGTGATCTATTCAACCCAACAGCTCAGGAGTAACTGAGTTATTAAAACAGCTATTATTAAACAAGGTAATGAAGTACTAAACCAAATGTACAGGCAAAGGCAGACGAGCTTAAAAAAACACTATATGCTTCTCCTCCCAGCCATCATAACTCTGTATCTAGCCTCATCACACCTAACTGCATCTTCAGTTCTCCAGGCAAAGAGAAAAAGTGCACTCCCCTGCAGAGCAGTACTCTGGACTTCACTTTTCAGTATTGCTGTGGTAGTTCCACCATAGCTAGCATGCCTTTTGCTTCTTCCGGATTACCAACATCCTTTAGCAGAAGAAGCCTAGACACTGAAAAGGCATTAATGGATTTCTTGCATCTTTTCTTCCTAAGACAGGACAGCGTGAAATCTAAGTAGGTTTGATTTCAGTGAAACTGGGATTATATTTCCAAACAAATTAAAATAAATTCAAAGGAGGTAGAACCTTTGTTTTTACTTCACTATAACAAAAGATTATCAGACCCTTGCATGCATTTTGTACCAGGTATTATAAGATAAAAAAAAAATCTAAATAAATGTTTTGTTTTCCATTACTACATAGACTGGTAGCTATTGTCAGTTTTAAGCTCAGTTTAAGACAGGCTCATAAAGTGGCTTCTAAATACAGAAAGTAGCACATGAATACACCATTAAGAAGTGAAAAATCTTGCACTTTGGTATGTGTACCTTTGCATGAATACGCATCCAGCGGCTGTACAAAGCATGTTTACAAAGGCGAGATGCACGACCCATTTCATCTTTGCCAGTTGTAGCATTAATAACTTCAAGACAAGTGTCTCCTACTGTCCAGTTCACACTGAAGTTCGGTGCTTTCCCTGGTTGGCGTGCTTCTGCGTTGCTAATACCTGAAAGAACAGAGACATTTAATGACAACTATAAATACTGACTCTTGATGATCATTCTTATTGGGTAGTAACCAACATACTACTGAAATCACATCGCTAGGCATTCTTACAAGTGATTCTTCTACTCTGAGAACATTCTCCTGCAGATTTTTCACTGAATCACGGAGATACTGCCACATGTATTTCATTTTCATTGTGGCTAAAAATGGTCTTTCACTGTCATTCCTGGCTGGGCAAGCATACATCACTGGAGCTGTGAGAAACCAGCTTCCTCTATGGAGGAGACTGTGGAGAGAGGTCTGTGACACAGTTCCATGTGGACAGTGATATTAGCACCTTACTGTCCTGGTTTTGGGTGGGATAGAGCTAATTTTCTACACAATAGCTGGTATGGTGCTGCATTTGGGATTCAGGATGAAGCTAACATTGATAACACACCAATGTTGTCAGTTGTTGCTGAGCAGCGCTTACAGAGTCAAGGTTTTGGAATTCACCCCTGAAGAAATGCAGAATCCAGAAAGCTAAGAGTGTTTTAATTTGCTCCAGTGTCCAGTAGGCAGTTTTCCAGACAGAGCAGATAGGATGATCTTACTTCTGACCTTAATGACGGGATGTCTGATTTGCGTTTACACAAAGCAAGTAACAAATTCAAACACAATGACCAGGAGTAGAGCGGCCCCGTCTCCAGCCAGGCAGAGAAAAGGGACAACTGGATTTACTGGACTGTGCGGATCCAATGGCCTGGCACATCAGACCCACAGGAGCACAAGGCTCTAGCGGACACCTGTGCACACTGTACCCTAATGCCACCAAGCTGCAAAGGGGCAGAGCCCATCTGTATTTCTGGAGTGACAGGGGGATCCTAACAGCCAACTGTACTGGAGGCTGAAGTGAGCCTAACTGAGAATAAGGGGCAAGAACAGCCCATTGTGACCGGCCCAGAGGTTCCATACATCCTTGGCACAGACTGCCTCAGGAGAGGGCACTCCAAGGGCCCAGAAGGGCACCAGTGGGCTTTTGATTTAGCTGCCTTGGAGACGGCGTCCTAGTTTTGGCTGGGATAGAGTTCATTTTCTTCCTAGTAGCTGGTATGTTGCTGTGTTTTGGATTTAGGACGAAAATAATGCTGGTAGCAACCTGATGCCTTAGTTGTTCCTGAGCAGTGCTTACACAGAGGCAAGGGTTTTTCAGCTTCTTGTGCTGCCCTGCCAGCAAGGAGGCTAGGGGTGCACAGGAATCTAGGAGGGGACAGGGCCAGGACAGCTGGCCCAGACTGTCCAGAGGGATGTCCCATACCATACGGCATCATGCTGAACAATAAAACTGTGGGGAGCTGGCTGGGAGGAACTGACATTGCTCAGGGTCCAGCTGGGCATCAGTCAGCTGATGGTGAGCAATTGTTTTGTGCCTTTTTTCCTTTCTTTCCTATTAAACTGTCCTTATCTCAGCCCATTAGTTTATGTACTTTTATCTTTTTCAGTTGTCTCCCCCATCCCACTGAGTGGGAGTGAGCAAGTGGCTGTGTGGCACTTAGCTGCCTGCTGGGTTAAACTACAACACACCTGCATCTCAGGTCTGCTTTGCAGGACAAACTGATGAAGGAGCTATTACCCTGCTGATAACTACGAAGCAGAAAAAACATTGCTGTGCTCCTGCACAAGAAACCACTGCCCTCAAAGCCCACTCAGTAGCAGCACTAGCTGAGTACAGGACAGGGCAGATAAAGAAAAGTTTTGGCAGCTCTGTCTGATTAACTCCTTATCACTCTGCTACTGTAAACGTTTAGTTGTGTTTCACTTCTCATTTCAAAACAAGTATAAGACTATGAACCCCAGTCATGTTTCAACACAAACAATTACCATTCCGCAACTTGGGACTGCAGTCTTATTGGAGAAGCCATCCTTAGGCCAAAGAAGGCCTTCTGTAAGTCTAAGCTAAGTGTGAAAAGAAGCTGGCGGCCAGCCCGGGCTGCCAAAGGCAGGATTTATTCCCCCCACAGCAGCCCAATGCTGCAGAAATGCACCACATATATTACCACAGTACTGTGCTTAAAGATTACGACAGCCACTGCAATCCAGACACAGCCCATCTCCCACACACGTATCAGGACCACTCCAGCACTCCCTCCAGTGCTCTCATGCAGCAGCCAGGGGCATCAGCACTGCAAGTGGCTTGGGCTGTGCACTACAGAAATGCTGTGCAGCGCGGTGGCTTTGATCCAGCAGACCTCACAGACATTACAGGGGTGGAAAAATTGGGATGTCTCATCAGAGGAGAACAAACACGTGCATTTTTTTTATTTTTTTTCCTTTTTTCCTTTCTAATAAAGATCACATTTTTACTTTAACACAAACATGTTCCAAATGTACTCTGAGATCTCAGTCGCTGCTAGGTTTTACACCTAATAAAATCTAGTAAATTTGTATGAATTCAATATAAGCATTGCAGCAAGATGCATTTCTTGCTGATATTTGAAATACAACCTAGCAAACAAATGAAACCAACCTAAGAGGCAGATGAACATAGGACTTGCTCACTTGGCCCTGGTCTTACAGCACCTGTGAGTAAAATACCCACTTGCGGGGTGCAGAGCTGAGCATGCGCAAAAGCTACAAGGGCTTAGATCTTGAATGACATGGCAAAATTCAGTTTGCTTACCATAACCAATTCCTCATTTACTAAATAAACATTTTAAAATATCTATCATATTGAATTTCCACGTCATATTTTTATGCTTGGCTTATGTCAACCTCATCACTATGACTGATTACCTGTAAATCACGAGTAAATAATAAACAAGAGTGTCACCGTTCCACATTTTCTTAAAAAAAAATAAAAAAGAAAAAAATAAAATTGGAATGAAAAATTCCTGAACAGTTATTCTCTGATTTCTTTTAGGAAAGACTGTCAAAACTTCTACTGTCTTTCTGAGTGGCTTTGTGCATCATGTCCTCAAAACTGCAGATGATACCTTTATTGATGATTTGGATGAGGGAATTGAGTGTACCCTCATTAAGTTTGCAGAGGACACCAAGCTGGGGGGAAGTGTCATTTGCCAAAGGGTAGGAAAGCCCCGCAGAGGGGCCTGGACAGGATGGGTCAATGGGCAGAGGCCAATGGGGTGAGGTTCAACATGGCTAAGTGCCGGGTCACTTTGGCCAAAACAACTCCACGCAGCGCTACAGGCTTGGGGCAGAGTGCCTCAAAAGCTGTGCAGAGGTAAAGGACCTGGGGGTGCTGACTGATGCTCGCCTGAACACGAGCTGGCAGTGTGCCCAGGTGGCCAAGAAGGCCAACAGCATCCTGGCTTGTATCAGGGATAGTGTAGCCAGCAGGACCAGGGATGTGATCGTCCCCTGTACTCTGCTCTGGTGAGGCCACACCTCGAGTGCTGCGTTCAGGTTTGGGCCCCTCACTACAGGAAAGACACTGAGGCTCTGGAATGTGCCCAGAAAAGACAACAAAGCTGGTGAAGGACCTGGAGCACAAGTCCTATGAGGAGCGGCTGAGGGAACTGGGGTTGTTTAGTCTGGAGGCTTGGGGGAAACCTTATTCCTCTCTGCAACTACCTAAAAGGAAGGTGTGGGGAGCTGGGGCTTGGCCTCTTCTCTGGCCTAGTGATAGGACTAGAGGGAATGGCCTCAAGTTGCACCAGGGGAGGTTTAGGTTGGAAATGAGGAGACATTTCTTCTCAGAAAGAGCAGTCAGGCATTGGAATGCGTTGCCCAGGGAAGTGGTGGCATCACTGTCCCTGAGGGTGTTTAAGGAAAGGTTGGATGTGGTGCTTAGGGACATTGTATAGTGGGTGATATTGGGATAAGGGTGATGGGTTGGACCAGATGATCTTGGAGGTTTTTTCCAGCCTTAATGGTTCTATGCTTATACACAACACAACTCATCCTGCACCATTAAGTCCAAATGCTGCATAGCAAACAAACCCTGCCACAGAGTGGCACCCAACAGAAGGTCTGCACCTAAAGACCTAAACGCAAAATGAATCTCAACTCTGACTCTCCGTAAACTTATAAATTCAAAGATTTTTGGGGGGAATCTTTGGTAAAACAGACCCATTTACTTAATATAGCATACTGGTGAACTTGTTAATCTAAAAACTGTTTATCAAAACTACTGAGGCAAAAGGGCTAAAAAATTGCCACCTCATGACAAATAGGTCAGTCAGTTATATTTTTTATTTAGCTTAAAAATATCTGTACTCTTTCCTTTGCTTGTTTCATATACTACTGACCAAGTACAGTGATCTGATATGGTTCTAGTATTGCAAAAAGATGCCTTGCCCCTTTTCTTGTTAGTATGAAAGAGCACTCTATTTAAGAAGAATAAAAAAAGAAAAATCTGTTGCCTAATGTTTATCCTCTAGTGAACGACTCCCTCCCCAGACCAATATATCTAGGCTGTGTACAACTCTTTCAGGAAATACTGGATATAAATTATACTTCTCTGCCAGTTTACTCATGCTCTTTCCACACTCACATGGCATAGGTTGTTCACTGAGGGGGTGGCTGGGCACTGGAACCAGCTCTCCAAGGCAGTGGTCACAGCACTGAGCCTGCTGGATGGAGTTCAAGAAGTGCTTGGACAAAGCTTTCAGACATAGGGCCTGATTTTAAGGAAGTCTTGTGTGGAGCCAGGAGCTTGGACCTGATGATCCTTGCTCCTTCCAACTTTAGATGGTCTATTTAAGAAACATGCTGCAAACTAACTTTAATGGTCATTAAATTTAATAATGGTACTGTAAGCAAGGGAAAGACTTCTAGATGAAGATATAAATACAACTTTCTCTTATGTGTATAGGTACTAGCAATCGATTCAAAACACCACTAAATTTTGTTGTCAAGCTGATGGTTGGACTTCATAATCTTGAAGGTCTTTTCTAAACTAAATGGTTCTATGATTTTGAATATTCGGTTCTATCAAAAGGTCAGGTCACTGATCAACAATAATAAATGGAGCAAAGTGAATGCAAGGGATTATTACTGAAGGAATACAGAACAAAACAGAGTACCACATAAATAATTACTGCTACCTTACCTTGAGTATCATGTGCTGCTCTGGTTTTGCCAACCCAAAAATGTGATTGTAAAATGGAAGAGATGACTTTTGCATGGAATATTTTCCATGCAATAAAAAACAAAGTGTACTAAGACTTTCTAGTCTGGAAAAGATAGGACTTAG
This sequence comes from Heteronetta atricapilla, assembly GCA_011075105.1. Lineage (NCBI taxonomy): Eukaryota > Metazoa > Chordata > Aves > Anseriformes > Anatidae > Heteronetta > Heteronetta atricapilla. The sequence continues at coordinate 16,758,095 of CM021737.1, read as the reverse complement.
TGGGAATACCACAGCGCTATAGAGATCTGAGCACCAAGACAAAGGCGACATGGAACAACTGCTACCTATATGGTACATGGTGTACCTGTATCATACAGAGCACTAAAGAACATCTAATTAAATCAGCAAAAAGTAAACGCTATTCCAAAAGTCTTTAAAAACACTATGGCCTTCCTTACTAAAGAAGGTTATGGAAACTAAGAAGTTTACAGCAATTCATAAAACTGGAACAGGAATTCATGAATTAAAAAAAAAATCTATTAAGGATTCTTAAACATAAGGACTAGCTCAGGAAATCTCCGATTCACAGATTGCTGATGCAATTCTCAGGAAGTATCTGCAGAGGCATACCGTTTTCTTCTGTTTTATCACTGCATATCTGCCTGTGGGAGAAGAATACTGGGCTAGATTAATCTTACCTTAACATCTTAGTCTTACTTAAGACAACTCTTATGCGGGTGACAAGATAATCAGTAGATGTGACACTGCTCCTGGATTTTTCATCCAAGAAATGAAACAGGGGAAATACCTGTCAACCATACCATAAGAACAGGTCAAAAAACACCAACAGCTTAATTTCTGACAATGTTCTGCTAAAAGATGGGAAACTCCACTGAAACTAAAGCATAAGAAACTATTAAGTGACCAGATATCAAAACATGGAAAACTTTGGCTGAAATAATATAATCACAGCTAAGAAAAAATGAATTATCCAGAAAAACCAGGCACAAGGGCAGTGTTCATTGTTGAGTTTAGTAGATATTGCTGACAGGAGACCCTGCCATCTGCTTTAAAAACATTACCCTAGCAGGTGCCATTAGCCCAGTCCCTGAAGCTGAGATATCTGAGTACATGAGCTCCATAGACAGGAACCATAAACATGGACACCCTGATGAAATTATTTTCACACAAGTTACCTCCAGTGAAAAGGAGCCTGCTTTTTCTATGTGCAATGGACTTCCTTTTACATTTAAAGATGACTTCTCTCAAGGATATTCAAGGACAGATTCTCTACATGGAGCATTTGCTTTGTTGCTCTACTTCTGTGCCAGGTTAACTTCTTTGTGCCTACCTCCAAAAAGCGTCTCCAAAAAGCCTTAGCAGATTAACCTGCAGACTGGTACCTTTTATCGGCAGATTTATACGATTGCCCTCATTTTATTTGAATGAGGAATTGTTCCCTTTTCAGATTATTCAGAAATTCACAAGACTTTAACCTGTCATCTCTCAACTGAAGTGACCAGTTCTCAGTGAGAGCTCACATGCCCTCTGTGCTGTGGTGCTAAAGGCATCCTGAAAGGATGGGTACTGCAACCACGGTTCCCAAGAGTTGATACAGGGAAAGAACTTTCTGCAAACAAGGGTTTCCCACACCCCTAACTGAAAAACAGCTGCTCCATTACACATGCTCCCACTTAACTTGCTGGGAAAGGGATGTGTAAGTAGAAAGTCTCCTATGAAGAAAGAAAGAACATTTGATGAAAATACAATTTTCACCAATACAGTAGATAAAAATAGCTCTGTCCGGCTTCTTCTTAATGCAGTTGGCCCTGCAGACATAAAAGTTGTTTTATGAACAGCTTTTATAGTGTTTTCTCAGCTATGTAGGTGAGAAACAGTGGGGAAAGACAGAATACCGTAACTGAGCAGCTATTTCTATTTTCGTTCATTCCTCTGTTAGAAATGAGTAACGATAGCACAATTGTGTGTGTGGTATAAGGGGGAACTCAGAACTGGGGAGAGCTGTTCCTGTGGCATGTACTGCAGATAAGAACACGGTGTCAAGTAAGTGAATCAAAGGGTAGATGTGTAGCTACACACATGTCCCAGCTGAATCCAACAGTATGGATCAGAAAATTAGGTTTCAAGACTAATCCATTTGAAGGAAATTCATCACGGTAATTTTCCTCTGTCCTTCACCTCAAACAACCTTCGTGTACATTTTGAGACATGCATTTTCATAAAAACTCAACAGCTGAGAACATTTCTGAACACTCTTTGCTGATCAGTGATTCAGTGATTTCTGGATGAACTGTTTAAACAGATGGTGCTATTTCATGGCAAATAGGTAGTAACAGTATTTCAGGAAGATGATTTTTAAGAAGCCAAGGTGCTATTACATGTTGTGAAAAGGACAACAGAAGCTCCTCCCACCATGCTGTCTTGAAGAGTTTATGAAAATTCCCAGAAATCAGGCAGCAACATTCCATACATCAGCTACTAAGCCAATACCACAATCAAAAATATTAGGTATTGTGAGTGTTGGCACTATTACTTATTTGCTACTATAAGGATGAATATGTCACAATATTTTGTACATCCTGGTTCAGGGAATACTTATTATCTTTTTTTTTAAAAGAAAAATTTTAAAAAAGCTGGTTGTTTGATATGCCTTCTTTCCCCCACACTCTCTATATTTATTTTTAGCATTCATGACAAGCTTTCAACATGCTTTAAAATACAGTTTGTTTGTTTTTTTTCCCTCAGAAAATAAACAGGCATGCCAAAAGCCAAGCTCTACAGAACAAAGCAATGCACACAATGATAGGTAATGTAAGAGATTTCAGTTTTAAAGCTTTTACAACACTACTGCAACTAGCAGTTTTAGAAATTTTTAAGATACTTCAGAACTTTCTTTTTAAGTCATGGCTCAATTTGAAGTTACGACCTGTTAATTCAGATAGTGCCAGTCCTCTTAGCCCCATTGGAGTCTAGGATCAGTGCAATGCTAAAGAACAACACTTAAAAACCTCAACAGCAGCTGCTAATTACTTGCTAGGGCTTACTGTATTGCTGTCTGTCAGCTAATACTTAATATTATATTAAAAATATTTCTGAGGGACGTGCCATCAGAATTTGAATACAGCATTTGTGCATTAACACAATGCACAATGTGGAAGTGAAAATAATGTGATAACTGAGACATGTAAACAATTTGGGTGCCATGTTAATTAAAGCTAATGCTGCATCCAACAGAGCGATGACAAAAGCAAACACAGCCAGTAGCATCTGAGACATTCCTTCCATCCATTTTTAGCTGATTACTGGTCTAGAGATTGTGAGCCAAACACATGTATTTTGTCATGCTGATAAATGATGCAGCGATTCAATAAATATTTGCAAGGGCAGGAGAAGTGATAGTGAGAGCTAACACGCTATCCCATGGATGATAAGAGGTTTCACTAAACCTTCAACTTGCCTCACATATAGCTAAGGTACACTCTAGAGAGCAATTACATGAAACTGCATCCAGTTCATACCCCAGCTCTTTTTGGCACCCTTTAGCTAATGAAAGGTTCTTGATAGATATTTCTGTCTAAATAACTATAATAGGCTTAGCCAGTACCTTCTGTGTTGTAACCAAAAAGCAATTTACCCACAGTACATAATTTGCAAGGTTTTGAGAACTGCAAAATCACATTGCTACTGGAACAGACTTAGTTACCGGTACAGCCTTCTCCATTAGATACTTGCCACTAAGTAAAGGTCTGTTGAGTGTATAAAGAGGTGGTAGATCTTCTATCTCTGCTATCCTCTGGTATACGGCTCTGGATAGATGATCCCCATGATATAAACTCCCCAAGATGATGCTAGAGAAGTAAATTGGCTCCACAAAGAGGCTAAGTAAGGCTCCTTGAATACCCAATACGTTCCACCTAAGAGGGAGGGAAAAACAAAACAAAACAAAACAAAAACAAAAAAAACTTTCTTTTTAATGGAACAAGTAACATCTGCCAGACATAACAGCAGTTAATTACAATGGACCAGACGTTCAACCTTTCCTCTCTTGAGCAGAACCTGGCTATGGTAACATAGCTGTGACACCTGCTGGAATTTCTGAGACCGGTTTGTGGGAAGCTCAGCAAAACCCTGAGCAAGGCAGCCAAGAGGTCTACTGTCAGCATCCACTTCAGGAGCAGATTCTATAACCTCACTTCCCTTCTATAGTGCCTGGTGATACATTTTGCAGCACCCTAATGTCAGAGATGGACAGGATCATTCAATCAGAGAAAGCCAAACTGTGAGATCCTTAATCAGAAACAGTAGCTGATGCCTCCAAAATACATGTGGCAGTGGGCAAACCATCATTCTGACAACACAGGGATTGTGCCTGCAAGACCTCAGTACCTCACCACCTTCGTAAAGTTTGTTCTTTACATCTTAACCAAACTGTCCACATCCTGCTGTCAGAAAGAATATTTGTAGTTGCCTGCAATATTCGTGGGCAGGGGAAAGTCATCTCCAGGTACTCTCTGCTTACTTTAGCTGCTTCACAGGTTCCAACCATAAATCCCTGTCTGCACCACTGTGACCCACAGTCGAACAGGTCCAGTAGCAGGAATCTAGCATGCACAGCAGCAAAATACTGAAGATATTTTGTATCTGTGTTCATTTAAACAAGTTTTGGCTCTCAATCTATATGTGACAACAATATGAAACCCATACGGAACACCTTTTAAAATCTCAAAGTCTCCTGTAGAGTATTTCCACTAAACTCTTTTCTGAAGTATACTTGCAAACAATTTGTCACTATTAAAATAGTGTATCTGAGTATAACTGCAACTCCCACACTGGGTACCCAAGCAGAAGGACAATTTAGTTTGGTGCTTGAATAAAAATAAATATAAAAAATAGCACAATGGAAGCTGTTGTGCTCATATGAAATGGTTGTCCTTATTAAAACACACAGCCTAATATGAGATGCAAGGATCCCCTAAGAACCAAGGGAACTCTGATTGCGTTAAAAGTGTTTCTTGCACCTTGTGCTGGGATGGCATGGCTATATATCATCAGTTCAGGCTAGAAACTGTATAGTACAACTGCTTCACTACTGTGAAAAACTGAACTCTATGTTCTTTGGCTACAAGTCTAGCAAAACTTTGAAGAAAGGGTAAAACAAAAATTGCAGTCCGAGGAAACAGTTTATTTGCATATCTTTACTGAGGGTAAAAATTGAGGCAGTATGGATTAGCTTACTCACCTGTCATTAAAAAAGATGGCCCTAGTATATGAGTAAAAATACTCTACTAACAAAAAGTAAGGAATCTATTACATTATATAATGGCCTATTTTGTATGACAGTGAAAATGCAATGAACAGCCAAACATAAGGTTAAAGGTGTCAAGTGAAAATTATTGCCTCCCAGTACCAAGATGACTTTCTAAGGACTTTGCCTTGACTAGAGTTTTGTAAGCACAAAGGTATGTTAATTGCCAAATAGTTCACAGTAGTGTTTTCTTGTTATTTGCAGTATTACCTACATGCAGGATAGAGAAGCATATGGACGACTACAGACAGATAATATTATGGAAGAAACATTTGAAAAGAATCCAAGAGTAATCATAGCAAATTGGGTTCTTACAATTGTATCTGAAACTTACAGACACACAAATTAAGCTTTCTTAGCTTAGGCGCATTACATCTTATTTTTCTTCAACAGTACTTCAGTGATGGATGGAAATTTTAAAAAAGAGCCAGAGTATTCCTCTGGCAAGCCATGTTTCCCTAAATAAAACCTTTGCTAGACCCCCTTTTCCCTTGTTTCCATGTTCAGTATTTCTAGAGCTTGTGTTTTGCTGCTTCTTCCCCACCTCCCACACTTGGTGACCTTCGCTGGCAAAGAAAGTTAAAGCTGAAGTTTGTCTTTTAATTGAAATGAGGAGTTTAGATACTTGAACAAACTTCTGCAAGGTGAACTACACGAACCTGTATTACAGTTAATTCCTATTCTGTAATAACTGCACGTGCCTGCTGGTTTTGCTGTGGTGGGCTGTATCACTGTGAGCAACGGATTCAGAACAACTGTAAATACAAGGTTTGTAGAAACCACTTATACACGCAAAGCCTCAGCCTCATAAAATTGATTAGGCAGGGTTGGGCAGTGATTAGGTTTATAAAATTACCTTTAAATTTCAAGTGTTACAATAAAAGATATAATTATCCATAGAAATAAATAACCATTTCAGAAACTGGCAGTGAGTCAGAGATAAACATGAAACCCAAATGAAGTTCTGTAGATTGTAACTGAGGCAAAAAGGATTATGCAGAGGCTTTCTTGCTTTCTCCTATTTATACTGTACTTCTTTCTGGCTAACGTTATTTTCTCACTCCCACTAGCACATACAGCAAAAACAACCTCTACAGATATAAACTGGGAAGTAGCTATTCCAATAATATGCACCAATTTTCAAAAAGACACAAACCTTTTGAAACCTGAAATGGTTAAACCGACTCTTTTTGCCAATTTACAAGCATGACATGTCAGAATGTTTGTCAACAAAAGCTGTCAATTTAGCACTAAAATTTACTGAAACTTATTTTTAAGTCAATGGGCCAAACCTGTATAGGTTCATTGCAAACCATGAGATGCAGAGCTGGGAGTGAAAAATTTATCAAAGAAAATGTTAATAAATTCAGAATAGAATCATAGAACAGTTTGGGTTGGAAGGGACCTTAAACCCCACCCACTTCCAACCCTCCTGCCATTTGAGCCGGGTGTCTCAAAGTCCCATCCAGCTTGGCCTTGGGCACTTCCAGGTATGGGGCATCCACAGCTTCTCTGGGCAGCCTGTCCCAGTGCCTCACCACCCTCAGAGTGAAGAATTTCTTCCAGACAGCTGACCTAAACCTCTTTTGGTTTAAAGCCATTACTTCTTGTCCTATCACTACACTCCCTGACAAAAAGTCCCTCTCCAGCTTTCCTGTATTGCCTTTTCCACCACGCCAGCGAAACACGTAACAAAATGTTTTGTTTTTTTAAATTCATGTTAATATACAAAATAGTATGAGGAAAGGGTGAAGTAACCAATGCCATGTAAATCTAGCTTGCAAACCCAAACTTTCCAATGCTCACATTGGGTTTATAACACAGAAACAAACCTTTCTGCTGCAATGCATGCTGCAGCAGAGTGGACGCAGACCCTGGCCATGGCACAGTGCTCAGGTAGGAACATTCGATGGCTCTAGAATGTGATCATGGAAGTAACATCTCTGATCACTAATTCAGCAGTTGAAATCACTTCTGCAACAGCCATGAGCAAAAATGCAGTACTCCTGCATAAAATGACTTGATCTTCGGTCCGTATCTTACTGTGCAGATCACAGAGCATACTGGACCCAGGCAATAACTTTTCTCACCACTAAAACAAGAAAATGGCACCACATTTGCAACAACAACAAAAATGCACTAAAGCACAAGATTAGGCAGAACGCTGGACTGCTGCATTATGTCAATGACAATACTGAAATGCCTACGGTACAGTTCACAAAGAATTTGCTGAAGGGGAAGAGAGCCTCAGTAGGCAGGGTGACATCCTCCAGTGTAAAACTTTACACTGGAAAAATCTGTCTAGCTGAGCATAAAACCAGTGCCTCTGATGACATACTCTGATAAAATTCATATGATATTCTGAATGTTCAGATTTTAAGTTACCACAAAAATCAAGAGATTTTCTTTCACAAGGATTATAAAATTTCAAACCAAAATTAATGTTTTAAATAACAGTTTTTATGTTGCTGCAAACCACGAGCCACAGGGTTTAGTTCTAGACTAACACTTAAAAACGGGTGCCTCTATTTGAATTGTGTATCTTGATCTCATGACAGTTAACAGTGATTTATTCAGTACCTGAGTAAGATCGCGTTTGTTTGGTTGGCCAGGTCTCCGCCAGTGAGACAGCTGTCTGATGCAAGGGAAGGTGGGGCACCTTGTGCGGACAGGGATACCCACAGCTGAGCACCATCCAAGGTTCAGCAGCATGCAATATCCCCTTCACCTTCAGCTCTGCAAGTGATGCACAATGCATGGAAAGGCAATCTGATGTGATGCCCGTGTGTTCAAACAAAAACTTATTCACTTGTCCTAACCTGATTCTCTTCACTTCTGAGCAGCTTTTCATGACACAGTCACCAAGTACTTTGCTTCCCTCTCTACCAGGGCCTCAATGAGATGGTATATAACCACTACTGTGTTTGATAGGGAAAAAAAATATATTCTAAAGCTCTTCTAGTAACAGTTAGGAAAGTACTTAAGCATAAGAAGGTAAGCAAAAGCTACATATCAAAACCACAGCTCTCCACTTTCCTTAGATGGAATAGCTGACATAACACAGTGGCCCTAACTAGCACCTGGATTAAGAATTGCTGTGCTCCCATCACCACACATATTAGCTGATGCTGATTTTCTGGGACAAGAAAATAGAAATGATAAGTTTATCCATCAATCTGGCCACTGAGCAGCTCAAACCGTTAAAAAGCATAGGGAGGATTACAGACAAAGGATGCTGTAATCTGTAGCATAAAGTTGTACTCCATCATTCCCCCAGGACTAAGTCTAATTGAAGAAGACTCTGCATATCACAACCTTGATCCTCCTCAGTCTTCTAATTTAATTGCTTGTACGGCTCTCCATAAAGTCAGAGCAGTGACATGATTCAAGTTTTGTATATATATCTATGTCTATATTCTGAAAAAGGGGCAGGTAGAGAGAGCTGCTTGCCACTGGAAAGGTCAGAACATAAAAAGCACCATCAGGTGCTGCCCCTGCATTGTGCCTTGCCAGAGCTGTGCTGTAAGTCACAGCACTGACCTTGTATTTTGAAAATGTCTTACAGACAAGACCCCAACAACAGCTCTGTAGATCCGAACATTTCCAATCCAAGTCTCGGTCTCCTCTAGCAGTTCCTACACAACAGCAAACAACTGCCTGTTCCCACAAACACAGTTGGATTCACATCCTGCCTCCTGCCTCACCTGCACTGAAGTATCCATAAATACATATACGACTTTTGGTTAATGAAGTTGCAAATGAATAGTGGTCAGCTCCTGACTACATACAGATGCTACTCTCTGGGTAGTGTGCTCGCCTGAGAGCTACAACCAGGGTCTTATAGCTGAGCACCACCTTGGGGAAATGTGATTTTACAAAATTATAGTCCTCATTGGTTTTCCTGTTCTATATTCACCACTTAGATGCTATTAGATGCTTAGATGCTGCAGAATGAACAGGAAGAGATGACTTTAATTAATCTAAACACGACCGCCTTTCTGCCATGTTCAAATCTGATTTCTCTTTGCTTTCCTAAGAGATCAACTGAATCTCTATGATCAGTGCCTCCTTTTCAAAGCATACACAGGAAGCAACATCGTCCTGTGAAGCAGCATCAGTCTTTTACCTCAAGTGGCTCAGTCAGTGCCCCACACTGACACAAGTCACTAAGCACAAGTCTATGATCTTTCACAGCAGCACTTCTCACAAACATCTTCTTATTTATCTTGAGGTCAGACTTTCAATTACAGACTAGAGGATTTGTTTTCCCTTGTAGCTGAACCTAGGCTGTTAACTGCACAGCTCTGATTTGCCCCAGCTTTCCCAGTGTTGCCTGCATCTGTGGCGTACTGGTGAGCCTGGGCCAAGACTCAAGTCACTGGTTTGGGTGGTTACATGATGCTGGGTAGTGGTTTCCTGCTACTTTCCCCAGTTTTTCACCTAGGCATCACACAGCTGTTACATACCAAAATTAAGGCATTCTAATCTGTCACTTGGGCTAAGAACTGTTCAGAAGAAATGTTCTTCCTATTGCTGTTCAGAAATCATACCAGCTCTGTCATGGAGCTTTCCATAACATGACTCTCAAACTTGAAAAAAGCTCGATGGGCACAAATAGAACATACGTACAGCCTTCAGTGAGCACACACAGGATTTTAAGTTCTTTTTGTGCAACCTCATCAGTCCAAGAAATCTGGATGGTGGGGTCAAGAAGAAAAAGCCATCAGGGAAATAGACAGACAGTTACAAACTTCCATTTGGATATCCCTCTCTAAAAACAAGGTCAGTACATAGGCACATGACATTATTTCACACCAAAGATTATCAGAAGTAACATTCTTTAGAGCAGAACAGCACCAATAATTTATCCTTTATACAACAGGACCACTTTTTAATTAAAACACTTCTCAATTCCTAGAGCCTTCCTAGCTAGGAAACAGGGCGAAAAAACGTTTTGTTCTGCTTAGCAAGACATCAAACCTCAACTGAAATGTTTTGTGAGAGATTAAGTAATTATTCAAAGCTGACAAACTTGAAATGAATGTGGGGGAGAAACATACCAAACAGAGAATGACAAAAATATGCATAATAAATCACCATGGATATAATAAAGCCTAGGATACATTTAAAACAAATACATGTATATTAATGTCCCCAAAATGGGTATTATTGTCATAGAATAATACCACCCTGAAATATCACCATGAACTAACACACTACAATAATCCTGTTCTAGTGCTCCTGATCCAAATGGAATTACATTCACTTTTACAGACTCACAGAATCATCTAGGTTGGAAGAGACCTCCGCGATCACTGAGTCCAACCTCTGACCTAACACTAACAGTCCCCACTAAACCATATCCCTAAGCTCTACATCTAAGTGTCTTTTAAAGACCTCCAGGGATGGTGACTCCACCACCTCCCTGGGTAGCCCGTTCCAATGCCTAACAACCCTTTCAGTAAAGAAGTTCTTCCTAATATGCAACCTAAACCTCGCCTGGCACAACTTCAGCCCATTACCCCTTGTCCTGTCACCAGGCACGTGGGAGAATAGACCAACCTCGCTACAGCCTCCTTTAAGGTACCTAAAGAGAGCAATAAGGTCGGCCCCCGAGCCTTCTCTTTTCCAGGATGAACAGGCCTTTTGCTGTTTTTCATTTTTCTCCCAGTGACATCAGTGCAGGTTAGAATTTGGCACCCCTCATTTCCTTCCTTTCTAAAGCACAGCTCTCATATTTCTTGACTTTTTCTCTCTCTCATCTCTTCCAGCACAAGCAGAAAGTGTCTCTTCAGGAGGTCATTTAGGAGTGCTGAGTATCTGCCTCCAACTATGCCGGCGAAGAAGAGTTGAGCTGAGCTGTCTGGTGAAAAGCAGAAGACCCATGTTGTTCCACAGCCAAAGCCTGTCTCACATGTCCTATCTCAGGCTGTGCCACAATCCAAACCCTGGCTTAGCATGGCCAAGTCTACTGATGTACAATCAGCACCTGAAGTCAGCCCGAGGAATTCCATCCATTCTTGCATTAGAGCTCACCTGTTACTAATAGTGAGCTTGGCCCATCACTGTAACAAGCAGCAGTAAGTGCAGACCTTCTACTTTTTAGCTTTTTTTGTTTGTTTGTTTGTTTCCAGAAAAACAGAAGTTTAACAGAAGTTTTGCAAGTTTCTTGGGTATTCCTACCAGGCTCAGAGGGTGCTAGGCAGCACACTGCAACAAAGCACTCAGAGGCTGAAAGTAACAGCTTGGGTTATACATATAATCCACACAGATATGGCTGTTCAGATATAAAGAGCTTTCCTGCTCTGGATTGCACATGCAATCCTGCACACTTTATTCATCCATGCGTTTTCCACGTTGGGACAGTGAACCCTTTGGAAAGCTCAGTGGAAGTGCACAGGGCAAGGGCATTCTGGAGCACTGACTGTTGGAAACTACATAGCAATGCATTCTTTCAAATTTAAATGGACAAAGCATGGTCATAAATGTCAGGGAAATGTAAAAAAAGAAAAAAAAAGAAAAAAGAAAAGAAAAAAAGAATATGAAAATTTGGGCCTCCTTACCCGTCATACAGTCTTTGTTCTGTGTCAAGGGGTTCTATTTGCTTCCTTCACTGGCACAAACAAAATTATTCCCATTAGCCCCAAGGAGAGGTGACAGCTAGCTACGCAAGCGAGAGATGGATTCTGTTCTGCATCACACAAAATCAACAAAATAGTCAAATGTGTTCTGGCTCAATAACTGTCTTCAAGTTTTATTTTCACTAACAGCAACGATGATGTGATAAAAGAAGTCAAACGAATGCAGCATGAATACCACATTGGATGGTTAGGAGAAGTTATTGACATGAAGCTGGGAAATCTATTTGATGAACTATTGAAAATATTATTTAAAAACTTCAATGTCATTTTTGTAAAATTGCCTTTCAACAACCCAATATAGTGGCTTCTGAGTGGCCCTATCTATTTCTGTTAGAAGGATTTAAACTAAAGTGAAGTGTCTTCCTTCAGTAAAGATGCTGATTACCTAAGACAAGACTAGAGGAAAAAAGCAATCACCTAACATTCATCCTGTATTTTTTGATTTGGTGTACACAGTTCACAATTACATTTCCACTTATTTTCTTTGTTAAAATAGACTTAATAAATTCTGAATCAGACTAAGTGTGACTTGACAGATAAGCACAGGTTTTTAAATTAAAAATTAATTAAAATATCAGTTGAAAAACTTGGCATTTCTCATCTATTGCACAAGAACAAAGAGGCTGCAATCAGACAGGCTCATTTCAAATAATACTACAATCTTTCAGCAACTCTCCCAGACCTCTGGTACTTTTTAAAGGTTACTGCTGCTAAACTGGGGATGGGATGAGGGGTGTCATCTGTCTGTCCACGGTTTTCAAAAATCTTTATTTTTGTCTGTCAATAAAGACTAAGAATATATTGGATAAAGTATAAGTACTAGTACTGGAACCAAAATATGTATTTACAGTAAAAATATTAAAACTAACATTAAAATAATTTTGAAGCTAGAAATTAAAAATGACCATCAATTGATGTGTTTTTAACTGGAACACTTTTTCCCTGCATAAAATAATAAAAATCTAAATTTATCCATGGAACACATCTGTACCATTGATATACAAGGATATATATAATCAGAGGAAATTAATCAGCTACAGCTAGTAGATTTATTGTACTGTCACTGTGTTGCCAATGCCATATACATCAGAAAAAAAAAAAAACGCATTCCTCTGGTATTTTCCAGTGATAATTACAAAACAAGGCTGTCATGACCTAAGTTGCTAAATGATAGATAATGTTTTCACCTTGCCTCTGGAGCCAGCAGAAGGTCTGACACCAACTGCAGGTGAAGCATCAGAGCTTCATAAATGGAGTTGCAGCCATGCTACATCTAAGCAAGGAAACCAAGCAGTAACCTGCACATTCACTGCAGCTGTCATGCAACCCTCCTTTCTTATTCCACTGACAAAACAATTACTTAGTATCTCACCTTGCTATCTTGTCACTGCATGACATAGTAAGTAGCCTTTCTCCTTGCAGTACTCCATCCCACGTCTGGATTGTGGTAGTAGAGCGCACAGGGATTGTTCCTTCCCCAGATTCTATTTTTGTTCGTAGCTGTCCTCTTGCCTTACGGTTTGGATGTCTGTCCCCTTGATCTAAATGACAAAAATTGCTTACAATCAACTGAAAAATATTCTCAAAATATTTTACAGATAGCATTACAATAAGAAGAGTCTATTAAAGCCTACATAGCTGACGGCTTACACGACAATTTCTATCACTCCTTGCAATTTAGCTATATAACCGTATCACTAGTACATGCTCAAATAATACTTTAAGCTCCAATACTAGAATACTACCGCTATCATACCCTCTTGTGCTGCTTCATGTGGTGAGAAAATCCTAGCATCTCCACATGGAGACGTGCTGATATAGAGATGAAACTGCACATTCTCCTTCAGTTTAAACCCGCCTTGTTCCGATTTGATAAAAATGGATTTTTGCTGATCATCTTTATTGCTGAAACAGAGAACAAAAATACAGTCAAAGCCAAAATTAATGTACAAATAATAGAAGCTGGTCAATCTCAACAGGCATTAAACACATAATGTCTGCAAATCTTATAATTCTAACAAGTTATTACAAATTCAAAAATGAAAAAAGAATGGATACAAGAAGTAGAGAGCCTTTTACATTCCCTGGTGAGCTTTCAGGGACTTACCAGAAAACAAAACAACATCACACATTGGATCACTTGAGATTATTTTGATTTAGATTTTTGTTTACAGATCACAAAACGATTCCCTGTAATTTTGTCTGTGCTTTCCTCTCAAGATTGACACCTAACTGAATACATGTTTTGTTCAATTCAAACTTTAGGGCAAAGAGCTTCAGTTCTCAGTTCAACATTCTAATGCAACAGGTGTTACTTTACACAGTTGGTTTCAGCAGGGCATGTCAGGACAAGTGTTTCAGATTCCAATAATTAGAAGTCATTTCCTGACAGCTTTACAGCTCCATGTGGTCAGCTTACCTTCCCACAAGCTTACCTTAGATAAAGCTCAAGTTGTGTGTATAGAAATTTAAGCAGGCACCGTCGAGATATAATTTCTGCGTGGCAATCATTTAATGCAAGACCACGATCACTCATGTATTCACCATTGATGCATTTTGTTCCTGTAGAAACGCTTATTACCAGAGCATCTTTCACATCTGTACCTGACAAAACAAAATTTTAGAATGAAGATGCAATTAAAACCACAAGCAATTTAGCAAGAGATCGTCCTGCAGAATTCAAACAAGGCTCTTTGTTTCTTTTCAAGAAATATTTTTTCTTCTGATTTTTCTTTAAACCAAAAGCTTCACTCAGACTTATCTTCCCTCTACCAGTATGGTCTATGGTTCTTGTGAGTTCTTCATTTTGGAGCTCAGATGAGTTAGAAATTGAAAACCTGCAGGGAAAAATTGCTGCTTCAGGAAGAGTTATTAAAGCCTGATCTCCAAAGACGATGCTTTTTTCTGAGCCCAGGCAGCCAGTTGGCTTACAGCATGGCAATCTTTTGGCCATATATACAGATATTAACAGCATCTTTAGAAATCTGTATTATTAAAAGGTACTGATTTATTAAATAATAGTTTTAAAAAAATGACCGAATAGAAGGGTATTAAACAATCAACACAAAAAATAACACTAAATAATGAAGTTCAAATGCTTAAACCATTTTAAAGCTTATCAGCAGTACAGGACATCTAGAGATGTAGTTCTTGGTGTTAAATAATTCTGCACAATTGAATTAAAAATATTTTTCATGTTTTCTACACAAACAACTACCTTTGTCATTAAAATAGTCAGTTCCATGAAGAATTTGGAATGACAGGTCAAAATGTTACAGCCCTCTCCTAGAACAAAGCAAAAAACACCAGATGTGGAAAGCAGCTGCCCCTCCTAAATGCCTTCTGCTGTCTTCATCCAACAGAATATTTACTGCATTATGGACAAGTGGGAAGAAACATATTCAACACACCCCAGGCACCTGAAGTTTAGGGTCCATCCACAATACCAGATCATCTCCTGAAGGTGCCAATGCAAGGGAGCCTAGGCTGCCAGTGCGTAGAGTTAGCTGCGATGTGCATCCCGGCCTGAAGTGGTGCAGATTCATGGGGAGCTGCATGTGGGTGTGGGAAAGAGCAAACCAGCAGTGGTCCTGAACGCAGCTCAGTGACAGCATTGCCCACCACCTGGCTGTGCTGCAGTACTGCCAATGTAAGGGGCATAACTAGGAATTAGGGAGGGAATGGGACACGTGGAATGGGATGTTTGAGCTCTCACTGCTTATGAAATAAATACTCATCAAAGTATATATATATAAAAAAACAAAACAAAACAAAAAAACAGCAGATGAGGCCAGCTACACCCTCTCCTAAAATGACTGAGACACAAAGCACTGAGAATGAAATACAGCAAAAATAACTAACAAAGTGCAACACCTTAAAGATTTGGATAATTTCTTATATACCATGCCAAAAACAAGAATGCCATCTCTGTGACCAATGTGGTGAAATTTATTTTAGATTTACTTTCAAAAAGTTCAATGTTTCATTTTAAAAGTTTCATGCATTTTGTAGATTATGAATTATCTCAGAAGTCCCAACTACGCAGAAGATAGGAGCTCCAGAAACAGATGCATTTGCAGCTCTAATTTTCCTTTAATCTTCTTTAGCCAAGATTTAATTGCTATATTTAATGCACCTTGAAGATTGAACAGTAAAAACATATTTCAATACTGATTGACTGAAGAAATAATATAGTTTCTTAGAATGCAAACAAAGCCCTGGTATTTAGACAGCTAAAACAGTTTTTGTTTTGCTTTGTTTTTCTTTACCTGTTGTCATGACAATTCCAGCAAGGACTTTTCTACGTGCATGTGGAGATGTGAAATTTTCTGTCAAATCACTGAATTTATCTACTACCAAGCGTGCAACAGCATCTGCTAAAACCTGTTGGATCACACAGAAATGCACATTAGAAAATTAAATAACTAAAAAAAGTCACAATAGCATTAGGTTACAAAGATTTGCACTTTTAAATGATTTGACACAACAGATGAAGAGTGTTTGTATTGTTTGCTTTAAAACTGGACAAAGATTTTTATGCATCTGCACTATGTCAAGGAGGTGGATAGGTTCAATTTTCAGGCACACTGAACACTCAGAGCTCACTATATGTGGAAACAGAGTTCTGTGTGCTCCATAACAGGGTCACATAGCCCTAAGTTAAGCATCAAAATATCTTACACTCATGATCACTATGAACTTTTGAGGCTTTGGAGAACAACCAAATAGAGAGATGAGTCAGTATTTTCATGCTCAAACCTCAAAGCATCTCATTTCAGCATCCTCAGTGTTGAACCTGACAGAAAGATTGAAGTGCAAAACCAGCCTCTTCAAAGCAACACAGAAACATTTTATAACAATCAAATTAATTACCTAGTTACTGCATAAATAAGAATGAATTTGTTTTCTTGTTTGTTTTTTGTTTTTAATAAGACATACAAATTTAAGAGTGTAAGACATCACTGTATAACCTACCTGTCTGAAAATTAGGAAGGCTTAACTCTCCCACCTTAAGGAAAACTTGAACACCAGCCGCAGCATTGTAACTTGCCAGTTGTGTTGACAAGCAACATTGTTCAGGCTCTACAGGGACTAAATTCATATTAATGAAAACTTCAAGATACCATCCCTGCTCCTGCTGAACTCTGATGATGGTTCAGTTCAACACCACAGCTAATCTCACCTGCTGATTTTAAAGCAGTTGCAACTCTAATAACTAGAGATGAATCAAACTCAAATTCCTGAATCTTCACCAGAAGACTCTGAAAGCCAATTGCCAAAGGGCAATCTATGCAACATTACTTTTGAGTCAAAACCACCATGTAAGTATCTGATGTTGGTACTGTTTTCCGCATGTACTACACAAAGTCCAGTGCCCCCGTGATACACCCAGTGGCAGTCGATTACTTCGAAAGAAAATGCTGAAAAAGGCAAGTTATGTGTTAAACAGAAGCAGCTGCAATGCAGGAAAACCCTTGTTGGCACAGTTTTTAGACAAATTAAGAGTGTCCATAAGAAGAGGCCATTTAAGGATGATGGCTCTTTCAGACACCAACACACCCCCAGGCACATACTGACCATACCAGGACTTCAGACTTTGAAACCCACAGGAAAACCCAGGTTTAAACAGCCTGGAGTTAAATCCCTTCCATGCAGCACCAGGCATAAAAGACTGGGTGTGGTTGCCTGCATGCTGGCAGGACTCAAGATGCTACACCTGGCCCACAGGAGGACGCCTCACAAGTGCACAGGTCCTGCGCCAGGTCTGCACCGATGCCTTAGACACCTGAGAGCATCTTACACAATGCTAAACACATGCATGAGCAACTAAATCAAGCCCAAAGGGACATTTGGGGCTGAGATGCTTCAGTTTATGAACCAACCACAGGACCTTTCTGTATGGGAAGAAAATCATCACACCTCCAGAGACAGCCCAAGGAAAATCCGCAGTGCTGACAAATCTTGAGCATAATCTGTTCCAAAACCAGACTGCCACAGTCAAAAGAAAAGTAAAAAGAAAAGGCTTGAAGACTGTCAGCCTGATTCCCCGCTGCTTTCTTAACAATGCTTATGAGAACTGACAGACTAGAAATAGAGGAACTCTCAGTGTTGACTTCCTTCTGGGAAAACTTTTGTGACCAATGAAGCAATAACTGCAGCTCATGTGTTGTGATTTTGGAGCTCAAAGTCTTTTTCCATAATCTGACTGGGGCATACAGCAACTAGCAGTCATTTGTGACTGAGGTCACATTTGCACCAAGCTTCAGCCGATGTTTTGCACCACATGACCTGAAGAATCAGAAGAATCTCAACATTGTGAATACAAATATTCTCAATGTATTTGAATGGACTACAATTCAGAAACTCTCATCAACGGATTGAAAATATTTTCAGAAGCCCGACGTTGTTCGGAGGCTACCATCACGTCTGTAGAGGCACTAGTTCTCAAGCTTCTCTCCAGCTTGTAGCCATCCATTGCAGCACTCCTGTCATGGGAGTGGTCCCATCACATTTCAGTCAGATTTAGATGCATTGGTTTAGAGCTGCATTTAAAGCAGGTACAGTCCTTGAGAACCACACTGGGGTAAATTCTTCCTGCCTCCCTGTGCTTATTTGAGCGCCTGGCTTTCGGGGCACCAGCACGAAGGCTCAGTGCTGGTCCCATCACGGGGCTGCAGCACAGTGGAGGGGATGGGAAGCAAAGCATCAGAACACCCTGCACCATTGCTACCCCCTACTATAGCTCGCATCTGGGCAAAACCAAGTACAGACAGGTGCTACAGCAGAGATAAAAATGACAGTCCTGCATGGGGGGAAACATTTTCCTTTCCCCTTTAAATGAAGGCTGGGGGAACCTTGATGAAGTTGGTCTCTGGACAGATGTCAAGAAAGATTTTTTGCTTATGTATTTGTAGACTGAGGGATAGAGAAGATTCTTTAAAGTTCTGAAGAAGCTTGTATTAGGCAATCGTTGTAGTTTTACATACACTTCCTAGATGCTGAACATGCTTATTATTATTATAATTGGTGAATACTCTGAAATAGTCTCACAGAAAGGTTAAGAATTACAACAGCTGAAGATAACAGCTGTAGATAACATATGAGCTTTCTAGCATTAACCCTACAATTTTCTCAGCTTCACAGTAAGATTTGTAAGCTACTAGTCTCCTAAATTAAAAAACTGAAATAGAAACTTCTTCCTCACTGACCCTTATTATGGCTTCTGAAATTAATATGGATATATTCTGAATCCAATTTAATAAGAAGGAGAAAAGTGATGGAAGGAGAGAGAGAGGAGAAGGGAGGAGAGAGGGCTGAACCGTGGCCTCTCTACTGCAGTGAGACTACTAAAGGTTACAAGGGAGTTGAGCAACATATGGTGGAGGATGTCTCAGAAATAAAGTCAGGCAAGGGCCTGGGGAGCCATGTAGGAAGCCCAGCCAAGAGCAAGGGCTCTGCACCAAGGAGGTCGTCATGGCAAGCTCAATCCAATGCAACCACCTCCAAAAACAAGGAGGCAAAGTTTCTCAAAAAAAATGGTCTACCTTGTTCTGTTGTCTTGTGTTCAGGTCCACTGGAAATAAAGGCACCAGCTAAAAAAATTATTCACCACATGGAACATGCATAAACTCTCGGGTCCTCACCTTAACTCCTTCTACTCCTGATAAGCAAGAGGAGGTGAAAAAGAGATAGAGATCCTACTAGATAAGAAATCTCCAAAATTCTCTGACTAGTTTTAACAATCTGTAGACCTTGAAATTGTTTCAAGGGCACTGAAAGTAAATGCCAGGTTCTCTGTACGACCTGGGAACAAAAAGTCACAGTGACAATGATGACCTTGCTGCCCCCATTTCAAATCATTTCAGATCAAGGACACAAAGCTCTGTCTCCCACATCAAGACTAGGCCACTGACCTGTATGGGTATGGACCTTTCACTTCTCTTTCTCTATATATTCCTTTTCATATAAATAAATACTAATTGTAGCAGAAATTGAACTCACCTCTCACCTTCCCAATGAGTGCCTTAACATCTGACACAGATCCTCAATGCACTCTCCTGGCATTAAATCATTATTCAAAGTTGGGTAATTCAAAAAAGGGAAGACCTAAAATAGCTGACAGTTTGCTCATTAAGGCATGTGAGCTCAAAGCTATTTTGGGTGTATTGTTCCTTTCTCTGTTGAAGTTGCAGTGAAACCAGTTCTTTTCTCCGCATACAAAATGATTTGGGTTAATAAATACTTTGCAGCAATTTTGCATCAGAAAACCCTCCCTGATCGGCCGTGTTTTAAAATATTCTGAACCTGGTCAGTCTGGATCTGAAGGAAGGCCTCTGTAGGCCACAGAGATCTTCCCAACAAAGCACAGACGTTTCATACAGACAAATGCTGGTTAGCATCAATGTGATGGGGCACACAGGCAGCTGGAGCACTACATGGGCCGAGGTCCAACTGGAGAACTGACAGAAGACCTCCCAGTCTTTTGTGCACTCTGTGGATCTACAGTGGTCCTCCTTTCTTTCAAGCACAAATGTTCTCCCTCAACCTCATTTCTTCTCACCTTCACAACTGAAGGCATATGTGAATTTTCACAAGCTGATGAGCACTGGCAGTGTCCACAGTAGGTAAAATCAGGATCAACCACGTCCATTATCTCTCCTCTGACAGTGACCAGCACACACAATTCAGAGGAGGTGCAAATATATCCACATGAATAAAACAGGTTAATTATTTTCTAGTTCTCCAGTGTTTCCTGTATTTATTTAAAGAAACTCCTGCCTGGCAGCAGATTCTCTGACTGCTTGTGCAAATGTATCTTTAACATTTCTTCCAATTCTATAGCAATTATTTCAACATGTTTTTCATTAATTTTCACAAACACACTCAGTTTTATCTTTATACTAGGCTTGAATTTGTTACATTCTAATTCTCCTGCATGTGCTAAGCTGCCTTTTTCAATAAACTGCATAGGTCTTCTCAGTATCCTTGCAGAAGAAGCCTTCCCAGATCTCTCATCATTTTCATAATTGATTTGTACATCTTTTCAACATTTGAATACTTCTTTTCTACCTGTCCCCCCACCCTCAAGGCTAAACCAGGATTAACAATGCACTTCAAGTGAAACCACACATTACAGCATTAGTTCTCAGGACACTTTTTCTCCTTAACATACTGTTTTAATGTGTTTACAACAATATACAGGATGCTTTTGCCCTAAGCTGAATTTGCAATACAATTAGTTGAGTATTTAAAAGTACTTCCTCTGTTGAATTTTTACATTTATTTCATCTGCAACTACACTGCTTATTTATGTAGCCCAAGTTACTTTCTATCACAAGAGTCCAGCTTCTGCTAATCAAAATAACTTTTTAAACTTCAGTATTTACAACTCCAAGTCTCTGATTTCCACGTATTTGCATTCAGGCTAATCTTTTTAAGTAAACAGTTTAAAGAAATCCAGGAAATACCATTAAAATCCAGGAAATACCATTAAAAAACCTTATGCCAAGGTTTTCCTAACACAGGATGTCAGTGGGTACCCTCCACCACCAGGTTCCTCCAGTCTGATGGAAAACGTTTCCATCAGCAGTGCTGGCAGATGGAGCTGCCTTGACCAGCAGACTTCATTGAAAATCCCCAGGTGGCCTTTTTACTGCTGGCAAGAAACCCATTACTGGGAGACAGATCATTGTACTGGGACACACCAGTTGGTTCAAAATAAACAAGATGAGACTCTTCTTCCCAAAATACTTACTTAAATGGTGGAACTTAATGCTGCAGGGTGCTACAGAAGCTAGAAGTTTAGAGAAGTTCCAGAAATCTAGGATCCCCTGTAATCTTACCACCTCCCTGAGCTGGGGCTGCTGCCAAGAACCTGGGCAGGGTCTGACAGCTTTGGTCTGGCCCAGCAAGGATCTTGATATGATGCAGTGCTCAGAAATGCTACTCTCCCCAGTAATCGGATTTGGGCTTCACAATAATAGTTTTCAAAAACCTGGTTCTGTCAGCTTCCACACTTCATCTATAAACAGGTGACCCATTTATCTTCAGAAGTTATTTTAAAGTACTGTTCACATTTCTCTGTCTTCTCCAGATCTCAACAACCATAGCTACCTACCAAATCTTTAGACCTATGACAAACGAGGCACTGTAAATGTTTTAATGATCTTAACCTAAGCATGTTGAAACATGTAGTTGTCTTCCACAGAAAAGAATAAAACTTCAAGGACACATTTTAGAGCCCTTGGTACATGCTGTGGATTACTGTAAAATACAGGATATCCTGTTGGACTTGCCATGGGAGCTAAAATGAGGATGGCTATCAATTTACAAAATGTAGATTTTGTAAATAACCTACCCATAAAAATATTTTCTTTGTTTTGGAGGGGCATGTCCCTACCCTACCGGACTGACAATTTCTCCCATTCTAATACACAGAGTAATACATGCACAAGGCCTGATTTTCATCAGTGTACCTTCATCTGCTCTGAGGCATATGCTGACTTACTGGGTTTAAGTTGCCTTCCCAGCAAAGAGATTTTCCTCACCGCAGGCAGCAGGGCTTCATCTTTCACAAAAGGTCAAGCTGTAAACAAGCAGGTAAGCTTGCTTTGCACAGACTGATTCTAAATGTATTAAACCTTGATAACCCACTTTACTGGCCAAATGATTACACCCGTATCAATAAGCTGATCTCTGATATTAACTGTCCTTCTCTATCAGTTGATAGTTTACATGTGTATTCCCACATTTCATTTCCTCCAAAGTGGTTGCATCTACCAGAAGGTAAATAACTTTTGACACGTACTTCACCCAAAACTCCCAATCACCACCCAGAGCAGCAATCATCTTTTCGCCCCTCTCAGTTCTTTCCGCTCTAACAGTTTTTCTCACAAGGCATCACAAATTAACACATTCGCTGCAGACACCTCACATTTCTGCCTGCTGCCTACCAGATCCAGCAGGTAATGGCACCTTGCACAGCATAACTACAGCAACAGCCACTTAGGGGGCAGCACTTTGGGACAACGAATAGGTTCACAGAACTGAGAATGCAGGTCAAAATCTCACAAAGCAAGGAGCTCAGAAGTACCCATCGCTGTCCAGTGGTCCATTGAAGTCCCTTAAAAAGGCTGTTTAAGTTGTTATGCATTGATCTGCTACCTTCCCTACTTCACTAATTATTTAATTTAAACTATTTCTCATCCCGATTTACTTGCCTAAGTAATCTGCATGTAGTTATTAACTAATTTGGTTAGAGCACCATCGTTTAGATGACAGCTATTTAACCACAGGTCACAGATACATGCACTGCAACTCTGCCCTTTACTCAGACCCTGGGAGTAAGTGACATTAGCTTCACCTATTCTGTCCTTGACTTCCATTACTCAGCTCTGCTAACATCAACAGTTTCATTTTGCAGAAGAGGATGATTTTCTTCTCTGGTAAAACGATTGTGTCAGATAATAATAATTTCTTAAGCAGTAAATCCTGACTTGAACTCAATCTATGCACAGATGTCTAAGACAAGCAAGCCACGGTGCAATCTTCCCTCAGCACAAACAGCAATGTAAGCTGGAGTTGAGGTGGGCTTTGTGCTCTACTACATGACGTGATCAAGGCTGAAAAAGCATTAGCAACAACTCTGTCCAACAGAACACAAACCTTTCAGACAACTGTCAGAAGACATAAACGGATTAATCACCTAACACAAGCAGTGTGTATACGTATAAATATGTATATATTTATATGTATAAACACACAAGCACACACACAAACACACCCATCTATCCAAGCAGAATAAACAGCAGAAATGTTGAAGCTGATTCAATGTGATTCACCTTGGCTATTACTGGTCATTATCTAAGCACGATGAAAAACACCAAAGGGCTTCTCACCTGTGGCAAATGCAACTGGAGCCCCTCACTAGGAATGGGCTGTCGAGATGGAGTCTGATCCAGCTGCATGTTAAACAAGGATGCCAAGGCTGACTGAGCAGCCCGAGCTTTTGCAAGCTTTTTATTCCTTCCTGATCCTTCAAACGTTTGACCATCCACTGCAACAGCCATGACAAAGTTTTTGGCATGGCTTTCCCCGCTCTCTGACAGAAATTCGTACTTCAGTCCTGGCCGCAGCTCATTCAGGATCATGACAGGATTCTTCCCACTTGTGGTCGGGTATGGTGATGGTGTGGGGAGGGGCGACTGGGTAAGACTGCTCGCTACAGCAGATGACGATGACAAACCGTAGTCCCCGCTAGAGCTGAAGGAGCCATCCCCATTGGACCCTAGGTAAAAGGAAGCATCAGCAGGAACTGGAGTTTCAAATCCATTGAAAAGTGTGTCAGGAAAGTCTGCCTGGTCGGAGGTGAAGTCTGTGTTGACAGAGAGAGTCCTCCCCATTGCGAGGTGCGCTTCTGACGCATTTGGGAACTGAACGAAAGACCGCAGAGCCTTTTCAGCAGCATGAAGCTTGGCTTTCTTTTTTGTAGGGCCAGACCCTTCAAACACCTGCCCGTTAACTTCAACTGCCATCACAAACATTGGAGCATGAACTGGCCCTGTTTGGGACAGCAGTTTGTACTGTAAACCAGGTTTAATCTCATTAAGTTGCATCAGGGCATTCTTTGGCAAAACGGGACCTGGTGTTTTCTTCCTCTTCTTAGGGCGAAATTTGGAGTGGCCATTGTTGCCCTCCTCCAAAAGACGCTTTCTGCTGCTGCTGCTACCACCATTGGAGAGCTGAGCCCCCTCCCCGGTGCCTTGCACACTGCCGTCCTTGGGGGGAACGTTGTCCATGTTGCGGTTTTCTTTAACATCAGTGCTGCTTGAACCTGCGGTGCCCAGAAAGAGTAACTTACAATGCCTTCGTTGCAGGATCTTGTAAATGCAAAATTTATAGATTCCTTTATCGCTCTTTATAACCGGTTAAGTGATGTGTGCTCACTGATTAAAGCTTTTGCAATATAAATGGAGAGCAATACTTCTTGATAATTCAAGAAAGAGCACATTCAAGAATTATTTTCAAACAATGCATTTGCTACTTTCATATAACAATAAAATGCTGCAGCTTTTTCTTTTGCATTCAAATCACGCTAGAACAAAGTTTTTACTTGACGTGAAAAATGCTTTAAACCAGAAAACTAAATTGTAGTATTTGTAGGATACACCTATAAAATAAAAAGCTACCATTACTAAATTAAAAATGGATACTTAAGGCCAATTCTGGGAGATTGATATTTAATTCTACTTTATTCTTATTTTATTAATGTTGCGTTTTTGTCTTAAATGATTTTATTTGCTCAATTTGAGAAATGGCAAATAAAATCAGCGTCACGAAAGGCAGTTCTTTGGCAGGTAGGTACCTTGACTGAATACTTTATGAATGTTTTACTTCTCCTTAGCTATGCCATATTCTCCAAATTCCATTCTTTTATGCTTTTCATTTTTTTCTGCTTTTCCCAGCATTCAATTCACCTCACCTCAGTTTGCTCAGGACCATGGCAGCTCCAGCAATGGCCACATTCAGCAGAGCAAACCCCTTCTCCCAACAACTCCAACCCTTTAACGGCCTTCACTGAACCCAGTGACACTTATCTTTTCTGTACACCCAAAATAGGTGAATACACCTATATGGATGCAACACAAAATGAAGAGAAACCGTGCTTCAGCATCTCTCTTCATACGTAGTCTTAAATTTCAAAACACATTTTATCACATATCTATTCCATCCTCAGAAAAGCAGTTGAAAAAATGTTTTTGACTTAGGTTTCATCACCAAACTATTACGCACATATTTGTACATAGCCTTTTATTGAGAAACATTTTATTTGCCATTTATATGCAGCTTTTAAATTCCTTGCAAAAAAATTGCTCTCCTAAACTTACAAAACTAAAGATCCTCTCTTAAGACTACGTAGAACACAAGAAGTGTGACAAATTCTGCACAATCACAATGAGGATATTTCAATGGGAAAAAAGTAGTATTGCATGATTAATTTAATGATTATTTATTTTCTAAAGTAGAAAGTTGGAGTAATGATACATTAGATATGTATTTAAGAGTTATATTTGCTATAACTGGAAACTCCTCATTTTTATCCTGATTAAAAAACTAAGAAATTAATTATTTGTGCTTTATATTGACATTCATGAACGAAAAGGCAAATTTAGGTCAATTGCATCTAACTCTTCTGTTCCAAGACTCCAAAATATCTAGTACTATATTAAATTCACACTGATAGCAGGTGATAAGTATTTATGGAAATCAGGGCAAACCAAAGTGGAAGCTTTCTTCCTGACAGATTTCAAACATGCTTTAAATCTTCATTAAGTATTCACTACCATGCACACATCACTTCGCCCAGGTTACAAAGCTGATGGAATGGTTACTAAATTTTCATTTATAACATCCTCCAGCAAAAGCTCGATAGGTTACTCCTTTCGGTGCTCAAAGAAGAAAAAAAGGAAAAAATAAAGATCAAAAGAAAAACACCAAGTAGGAAAACATTTTGTTAAAATGAAGTAGCACAACAAAGACTTGTATAGTATTGAACGTTAAATTCCAGTCAAATGCAGTCCAGAGTGGAACACAAAGGGTTTGGGAGCATTTCATGGATACAAATGTGCTAAAATTAATAAAGCATCTCTTGTAATGTCCAGCCACAAATTATATTGTCTGAAGAATGTGTACTGAAGGGCCATGACTGTCAATACACAGTGTTCATGCATAAATACTCCTTATCATACTACAGTGAAGGCATTTGAGGAAAACAGAATAAATTACTACAACTTTCTTACGGTGTGTTTCTTACCTGAAGCTGAAATCTCCAAAAAATATCTAAAACAGCATTTTTCAAACACTGTTCTTACTATTGGCATCAGAAATTTGCTACCAAACAATGTAATTTTTGTAGGCTAAACAGAAATCATTCAGTTACCATTAAAAAATGGCTTCTGTTCATATCTTTCTTTCTATAACCAGCGCCTGTGGAAGCCACATAAAGAAAATATGAGTTGAATAGACTCCAACTGAATGTAAAAAGAGCAGTTCTGTATCCAGGTTCAACAACTGGAGGAATTGCAGCTTGCCCTGCAACCATCCTGTTCTCTCTTAGTTCTTCTCACATCTTCTTATTTCCATAGCTTTTTGAGCAGATCCACCATGGGTGGTAAGGAAATGGACACACTGAAGATTTTGCACTTTTTGTTCTGTTAACACCATGTTTTAGAGACCATAATACTCTGGGAAGTCTCTCAATCACTTTGAACGGAATGAGGGAGGACAGCTCTACCCTGAAAGCCATGGCTAAGGATCCCATCAAAACTCAAACTAGGAACATCGGTACTCAAAAGGAGCAAAAATTTTGTTGCTCTAAAGCAGCATACACAGATGTTGACCACTCCATTAATATTCTGAAACACAGCTTAACTCACTTTATGGGTCTGATTTGGAGACCAGCACTCAAAGAAGGAAAGAGGCACAGAAAATATTCATGCCAGAAAAAAAAAAAAAAAAAAGTTCTATCCATGCACACTGGTTTATTTTTTTTTTTTTCCCATGTAATTAAAAAACACCTCTAATTAAGATTCTTTATTCAGTGGGGATCTTGCCTTGCTCTCTGCTCTATCTGGTATGGAGCACACTTAATTATGTTTAAATGACTCTTAGCTGAACCACAGCTAGAAGGATGTTTCTAGATACCCTTTATATACTGTTGTCATTTACTGGCCTGGGGAAATCCTAAATAAGTCTTTTTCATTATTATTTTATTTTCATATGAAACATATGCATAAAAATGTGACTTCTTGTGATCACCTTTTTAGAAAAAAGGGGGGAAACAATCAAAGAAAAAGGCCAGGACACACACTTCAGGCAAGTGTTACAAGTGTTCTGCAAAATGTACCACTTCCCCTTTCCCGTCAGGTAATTGATAAGTATAGACTTCAGAGAATTGACAGAATTCATAGAATCACTCCTCATACAACTTGTTCTCCACAGCCTTCACCAGATTTGTTGCCCTTCTTTGGACACGCTCCACGTAACATCTTCTCTTTGTTCAACAGATACAGGAGGATGAACTTAAAACCTGAAGATGGAAACGTTGCTTTCCTGAGTGCATTAAATGTGATCTCATGACCGTCTTACACTTCTGCAGAACCAAGACAGTTTGAATTCTAACTTCTGCAGATAAATGCTAGTTGTTTCAACTGTAAGCTACAAATATTGCACAGGCTCACCTTCCATTTCCCCAAAACAGAGTTACACAAAATAATAAAGGCTTCTATAGGCACTTCTGATATTACTCTTTGCTATCTTCAGTGATACAAAAATACAGAAAGATAAAAATAAAATTTTAAAAAATAATAATCTTGGTATAAATCAAGATGTAGAACTTGGGAATTTTGATTTTCCTCTCCAAATCTGATAATTTAGCATTCCAAATTCATGATGTTTGTGTGGTCATACAGATGCAGAAAAGCCTTCTTACACCTTCTATTAACTGGGGTCATCCAAGATGATGTTGTTACCTGTGGCTTCTTTTACAAAACGTGATACAGGTAATTCAAAATTTACTTCTGGGAGATCAATGAAGTTACACAAATGCATGTCCCAAACCTGTAACAACTCAGCAGAGGCAGTCTCCTGACAAGACAGAAAATTCAGTGAATTTGAATTGCTTCGCATATTGGTGCGCTAGCACAGAAACAGAAGCAGACAAAACCTGAATATCTTGCTTAAGGAATTTATAAGATGACACTATTGAATAAGTGGTATTTTGTTCAGCTCAGGAAGGCACCGTTCATACCCAGATTTAGTCCTGTTGAAATAGGGTATGTTTTATCTGAAGAATCATGGGAATTATCCAATTCACCTCTCACCTTTTTTTCAAGTTCTCCTCATAGAACCACTCTTAGAAATAGCTAAAGCATCCAACTAAAGAAATTTCTTTTAAAAGGAAAAAAAAATAGAAGGAAAAAGTGGAAGTGATTGCAAGCATATTTCAGTAAAGATCACTGTGTCAGTCAAAGAAAAAAGAAGAATTCTAGTCCAGTTAAGTTTTTGGCTTTTTTTCTGTTGGCTTGTTTTTTAAACCATTTAACATCTTTATCTCCCAACAAAAATATGTTGTAACTCCTTCAAACTTAATTACAACTCTTCTGTTCCAAAGCCTCCCATACTGCTAGGCTTTTTCAGCTTTGCCAGAGATTTAGACGTTGCCACTTAGGGGAAATAAGCACATTTGTTATCATATACAATAATTTACAGTCAGGCATAGCACATAAGCATATCAGAAACAGGTCTCTCATTCATAAAAAAAAAAAAAAAAAAAAAAAAAAAAAAACCAGTTGAAAGGCCAGAAATCTTTACATTATTTTTGTAACATTTTAAATGAGAACAGTTTTCTCCACAGGTTATCAGATCTATATTACACCACACAGTTCACAGTTAGCAATTTCATAGCACTTCACCAGTGTTTTCATCAAGATGATAGCTGGTTTTGTGCTTAAACACTTCATTAATTCAGTAGCTTGGGGTTAGAGAAACCAGCTTCTAGAAAGAATACTCAGCCATGCAAGACCTGCAGGGAGTTCTTCTAGACACTCATTTTGCTTTTCCTTCATTCATTTCTGCTTTCCCTTGTTTTACACACTTCAGTCTCCTTCATTTCTCTCCTGTCTTCCGACTGGTCCCTAACCCTCATCATCAGTATTGTTCCTCTTCCAGATTTTACCTCTTCCAGTAAGTTCCTGCCTCCTGGATCTCAGCATAAGCACAACAATGGAGGATATTGCAGTACCTTCCACTGCACAACAAACTTCACTGGCAGGCAAAAAAAAAAACAACTCACCCAGTACCTGATTATTCAAGGTGAAAAAGCTCACAGAGCCCAGCATGATTAACCACCGTTAACATGGTTTGTGCACTACTGACTACAGAAATTGTCATCCCAAACACATTCACTTAATGCATTGTACAAGACTTGGTATTCAACCTCTCCAGTCACCCCTCGTCCCACTTTCTCAGGTAATAATGATCTTTATTTCCATCAAATCTCATGACTAAAACTGCACAGAAGGCTCTCATGCTGAGAGTCCCATACAAATTTGCTCTCATGCTGACCCAGCCTACCTTGGTGACCTGTAACTCTACTGCCAGCCCTTCTGAGTGGGGAGAAGTTTGCAAAAAAGCAGCACAGTGCATCCACACCTCAGCACAGGTCTTACGTGCTACCCATGCCAGCACAGTGGGATGCACAGGTCCCATATGGAGCGTGTGAATGCAGTATACAAAACTATTATTAATGCGAGAAATCCATCTTCATTACTTCAATGCCAGTCCAAAACAGGGTAACATTTTGTACAACTAAACAGTTGTTGGAAGAAAATGAGAGACATATGGTATAATTAGATGAGCACATAATCGTGTGTAAAAAACTCCTAGTTCAAAAGCTCTGATTTACTTTTCTATACTGTATTCAGAAACATACAAAAATCATCTTAATTTGTGCTTCGAAGTTCCTTCAGTTACCCCTGTGTCTTGAGAGAAAAAGTCACCTTAGAAATGATAACATAGTTTATTATTGTGTAAACAAACACATCTTACTCATGTTTTCTTCATCGTCAACATCCATTGTGAAATATTTTTGCTGGTTTCTTGGCTGGCGAAGACTGCTTCTGTCTGGAAAACACAGAGAGTGGGATACTTAAGTTTTCATGTATCAACATACAAGGTAGACTGTTAGATCTCCAAAAGCAGCAGCCTGGGCACTAACTTTGCTTTGGCCTATCCATGGCTTCTTCCTCAAGCAACAGTGGGCAGTTCAGTCTATCCTGTTTTCAATTTCATTGAAATTTTCCATTTCAGTCCTGAAATAGAAACTGGACATGATTTCAGCAGGAAGCCTAAATGCTAAGGGCTGCAAACTCCCACTCACTTCAGAGTTCAAGTTCTGCTTCAGCATCTCAGTTAATGGACAGTTGCACTGATTGAAGAAATACTGCAAAGCCCATTCATGTTCAGTTTGCACAATTCAAAAAGAAACAAGCCACCAATGCCATGGCTTGCTATCACGTGTTCACTGGTTAAGAGCACAGGTGGAACTGAGTCTCATCACCATTTATACCAGTTTACTAGAATAGCATCCCTTGGACCATTAGGCTTGATCTTCCTTTACAGGAGGTCAAATGTCTTCTGGTTCCAGCATCTCTGCTCCTTTCTTTACTAAACTCCATACACTTGGGTCCACAGACCAGAGGCATGCTCTGGATTAACACAGCAACACTTGCCCCTTCATGTAAAAAACAGAAATAGCTTAATTTAAAAGTGACAACAGTCTGGCGTTGGGGCCTGGAATGCTACATCCCAACAGGTCTGCATGGTCATGGTGAGATTACGGTGGACATCAAGGAAACCAGTATGAAGCCCACTGCTTCAAAGTCAGCACCAGCACCACCTGCACTTCAAAAAAGCACTTTTCATCTGAACAGACATCATTTAAGCCTGAATGTAACAGTTCTGTACCTTGCTAATTAACAGTTTCAGGCCAAGTTTGACATTTCAGTTCACATTAGATGTGTGTGACAGGGGAAGGACAAGATCTACATGTCCATGAAGGAGAAGCACCATTGATACACACAGGGAGAGAAAGGGGAAAAAAAAAAAAAAAACTCCTCAGGAGAACGGGAGTTTCGGGAATTGTACATTTCAGGAAATGGTATTACCTGCAAACTCTCCATGCACCAGCAAAATAAATAAATAAATAAATAAATAAATAAATAAATAAATAAATCAGTGTAAGTCTCATTTACTTATAGATATGCCAGTATTATCAGCTTATACTCTTTGAATAAATGTCTGCATGCTGTATTTTGTAAGCATTATTAGTGACTTTTCCCTACATGCAATTAGTGTATTTTTCAAGCACTAGGATTGCATCATAGACCAACAGCAAGATTTCTTCCAGGTTGGTTCTGCAGCAAGAATAAACAGGAACTAGCAGTAACTGCTAGGATTTGCTATAGGCTAATTACAGCATGAGCATTTGCTCTTCACAGCAAACACATCAAACACAAAGCTCCTGGCTGCACACCAGAAATTCCAAGCAGCTTTGACACCACATCCCTCAGAGATGGCAGTTCAGTTCCTCGGATTATTAAATCTGCTCCAACAGCACCATCTACTGCTACAGCACATACATAATTGATTTTACATCTAATATTCCATTGACGAAGAAAGCCTGGAGCTCAGCTCAAAATTAGAAATAACTTATGATATTTGCAGATTTATTTTAGAGTAAACTATTTTTGTACGTCTATTTATTATGAAGTTTTGTTTTTAGCTATCATCAGCTATCCTTATGGGCTTTTCTTCAAGGGCTAAATGTTTCATTTTTTACATTAGTTCTGAAAGATTCCTTAAATACCTATGAATGTCAGAAATGCATTTAAGATGTGCAAAATTTCCAAGGAAAAAGTGGTAGCCATTCTGAGAATAAAACCCAGCAGCTTAGATCTCTGATTAAGTAGCATATATGTTTTTGACATAATTTCGAAGATTATAGTTACAGGTACCGATTAACCTAATAGTTAATTAGAAAAGAGATCTAAAATAGTTTTAAAGCAGGTTTAAAAAGTCCCAAAGATCTTGATGCTATCTAAAAAAGTCAAGCAGGTATCATGAGACTTGCTTACAGGCTTAAGCCTGCTTGTAAGCTTACCAGGCTCACATACTGGATGTATTTCTTCCTTTCCCAGTTACAATCTGTTATCAAAATCAGATCAAATACCCAAAAAACTCTCAAGTCCTACATGTCAGCTTTTTATATTTATTTTATTAAGATGGACTGGATACAAATTTTTGGTTGAATAGGTAAGTACTTTTTTGTAACATCAACTTGATATAGTTAGGTATTTCTTAACAATATTTTCCTCTATTTTCAAATTGTTCTGATCCAATGTTCTTGAAATTGCTTATTGTACAAACATTTTTTTAAGATTTGAACAACTGTCAATACTTTCAGATGAATTATCTCTAATATGTACGCATTAGTCAGAGTACAAAGAATCTTGTGATGTATTTATAAATATGGTCTGCTTACCTCTTTAACTACTACAGACACATGCTGATTCTGCAACCTGCAAGAAAAAAAAGAAAACACAGTGTTTTTATCTTTCACAGATGGTAAGTCCTGACCTTAAAAGGGACAAATTTCTGTTTTGTGAGACTAAGCAGTATATACTGCATACTAACAGTTAGAAACAGTACATCAGTAGCAGAGCAAAACCCCTTGTAAACTCAGGCAAGGTAGGGGAAGAAACTATTCTGGATATTCCTGGTTGAG
>CM021737.1:16703554-16724964 GCA_011075105.1 Heteronetta atricapilla | reverse complement strand
AAAAGACTGCAAATGCCTAGCATTTGAATCAATAAATTTTCAGAAACCACAGGTAGAAGCAGTTGTTTAGCAGAATCCAATCTGGAATCTGCATCTTCTTGCAGAAAATGTCAGCAAAAAAATTGCCAATAATGGTTTAAAACTAAAATCAACTTCTGTGTTACCACAACCAATATATCCTGCAAGCAAATCTCAAGTTGCCTTCTTAATCTATTTTTTTTAAAACTTAAATCTTAATTTTTATTCACAGTGGTTGATTTTAACCCACATAAGCACCACCTCACATTGCACCCCCCTTTTCAAACACCATTTTCTTGATATATCATCTTGCATTCTCCTGAACTCTCCAGCATTCTCCTTTGCTCCAAAACTGCAAAGCCCCTCAGCGAGCAGCACTGGAAACAAAAGGCTGATGTAGAATAGGAAAGATACAGGATAACAGGAAGGACTAACTCTGCAAGAAATTTACTTTGATTTATACACACACACAACATTCCTGCTCAATCAGGAGCAGAATAACTCTGCTATTACAGATAAACTTCTAGTTATAAAAATAAATAAATAAATCTGTGAATTTAGCAATGTGAAGATACATTATTCTAAAATGATCCTGATGTTCAGCAAGTTAAAGAAGTGATTTCCAAAGAAATAAAGTATTTCAGTCAAGCGGTGATGTCCTGTGAAAACACTTGCAGTTCAGTAGTTGTTTGGGGGGCAGAACGGGACACACAGCAGTGGGTATATATTGTACCAGGTAAGAGATTTTGGTATTTGCACGTTGAAAGACAAAATTCCCTGCTATTACACTACCCACAAGAGGGTGCTGGCACTCTACAAAGTCTTTATTTAAGCAAACTTAATTCAACTTATACAACACACATACACAGCAATGGGCACAACAAACTTATGAACGCATCTATTATATATTGAACTGCTTTAGTTCAGTTAGACAAGAAAGGTTCTGATACAATATTTAAAATTCCAATAATGGAAGATTGCGTTAATTTGATCTTTTTTTTTTTTTTTCCAACGACACTTTGGTTTTCCAACAGTGCATGGTGGCATTTTTCAGTAAAACCACTTATCCAGAAAAACACAACAATAACATTTTGGACTTATCATAAAGTACTAAAAATGTTCGGAAAGCTCCACGCAGTGTCAACTGGAGTCAGCTTCCCAGACTGCAACGGGCTATACTCACTCAAACACACCGAATTGTAAATCGCCATACTGTGGACACTGCACCTCCATCTCCTTTAATATTTTCCCAACCTAATAGCCCACGACAATAGTCCAACCTAATAGTCCACAACAAAAACTCTTGCATTTGGAACACTCAGAATATGTGCTACAAACTGTGAAATTCCATTATTTGGGGCAAACATCCACTGAAAATATGTTTTTCTTAAGTTTTTGATAGGTCTCATTCTACATAAGCATTGCTTTAAATAAAATTGTAATTGAAACAGACAAAACTGCTAGCAATTTTTAACTAATGGTCAAGTTTTTACACTAGTGTAGACTAGAGTTGTTTTTCAAATCCTATTTTTTATATGCCCTATCACCCGAGTTGGTAATTCCATGAATTTCAAACAAGCTGAACAAACACAATTCTTGAGAACTAGGACTTGAAATTGGTTCATCACTAAGTGCAAACAAATCTCCACAGGCATGACACATAAGGAACAGTTATATAGTACTTACACTACTAAAAAGCCTAGCAAAAATCAAAAAGAATTAACAAGTTTATTTTCTACCTCTGTGGCTAAATACAACAGCCCCAGTCCATATGAAAGGAGAGCTGGTATGGTGGAAAGGGCACTGCCAGCCTGCTCTGTTCTTGCAGCCCCCACCAGCAGACAGGGCTGGGTGGGCTGGACACTTTTGCCCCCCACTCATCTGCTCAGTACCAGGAGAAAATGCTTTTTTTTTTGTTGCTGTTGTTAAAAACAACACTATACTTTAAACTCACACAAGCCACCATTTGAACATGGGTTTTCAAAGCTGGCAGAGCCACATGCTCAGACACCTGCTCAGGGCTCTGGGTGCATTCACTCAGCAAAGGATGGCTCTGCTTTGAGGCTTTATGGCTCCCACCACAAAGTCAGCAGCACAAAAGGCACCTGAAGGTCAGCATCCAGTGCAGATCCTGCAGCCCTGCACAAACCCACCTTTGCTGGTAAGCACTGGGCTGGTGAGACAGAGCTTCCTTGCTGGAGGACTGTAAGTAGCAAAGACCAGAAGAAGGAAAAACAAGATTTGTAATACCTTAAACCAGTAAACACACTAAATGGGAAAGAGGAAAATACCCCTCGATTATAAAAGCTGTGAGCAAACCTCTAATCTTCCACATTTCCTACCTGGTTCTGCCTGGTGGCAGCTGGATACTTCAGGGCTTGCTCAGGTCATGATGTGTTTCTCTGACACCTTTTGCAGGCAGAGCCTCATATTTGTGCGCCAGAAGGGCTCCTCTGAGCAGCTCAGCACCTCTGAGCAACAGCTCTACACTGCTACGGCCCAAAAAGCGTAAACAAATTCTTAGTCCCTTACTAAGTCCCTTCTTAGTCAGGAAAAAGACCCTGAAGTCAGATGCTATCATCTGCTTCCCTCATGGAAACAAGATTGACATTTTTGTAAGTCTATCCTACTGTGACAGACAGCAGTAAAATACTTGGAAACAGCCTAAGAAGAGCTCGTTTTCACCATGTGGCTGGAATAACAACTAAAAAGCAAAGCAAATACAAATAAGGCTAGGCATAGCATTGAAGCAGCACTCGACACAGCTCTATTTGGCTATCAAAACACTACCCAGAACATGTGGTACTTTCAGTCACGTTCAGCTTCTCGCAGGTGAACAGGTTTTCAGAGAAACCACACAGACAAAAGAGCTTAAGAAAAGTGCTTTACCCAGTTGGCATCCCCACCACCTCCTCCATCCAGTCAAACTCAATTTCAGTTATCACTACCAAACTCTCCAGTCACTGAAAACTGTACGAAAAGATAGAAATCCAAACAGCTTCATGTCTGAAACAAAGAAGACCTAGTGGGTTTATTCACAGAAGAGTTACAAGATATACCCAATACAATTTCCCCCAGTGAAAAGAGTATTTGAAACTCATAGAAGAACACATCATGCTGGGGATTTATGATTTTTTACAGCTTGACTGAAAACGTTTCAAAGCTTTATCCATACAATAAGAATCAAATCAGACATCTGAGAACCGTAACTTCATTCCACACAATGCATCTCACATCTGTGAAACACCTCTAACTGCCAGGCCTATCAACATTTCCTTAGCAGAGCGGTACTGAGAAGCACATCCAGCTAAAATTCTGAAATTCTAACATTCTAAAACTCTTCATTGGTCAACAGATAGTCCTACGTCTTTGATAAAGGAGAAAGAATGTATGACTCTTATTAAGCAAGAAAGATCTCCTTCCTGGAGGGCAATTAAGGACTACCTGGCTGAGTACATCTAAGAGTTCCTGCAGTGCTACCACTACCAGGTATTAGTGCCCTCTTCTTAGCTCATTTGCTGTAAGATGAAACCCTGTTGATGCACCTGTGTTAAGTTTCAGCGTTGCTGACTTTCACACTGAGCTCTCTCCATTTGCTCAGCTGAACAGTAAGTGGGGAACAGGTGGCACTGGGAGAACACCCAGCGGATGCACTCAGGTAACCCACAAAGAACAGCACTGCATGACATGAAACACTGCTCTGCCACTTAGAGAAAAACATGGAAAGAGCCTCTTAGCATGCTGGATGCATCTAAGTGAAATAAAGGTAAAAATGGTTCCTGCCTCCAGGCCAACCCGGTTTTCCCATCAGTTTATCTAACCTCGTTAGCGTTGCTAGTTGTTCAGCTCAGGTTCCTTGGGAGAGGTGAGGTTCTGTGACCGCAGAAGGTGCCAGGATGGCCCCTGACACAAGGAGAAGGCTGTGCATGGAGCGGTGCCACTAATACAGCACTACTCTGCAGTCACAGCTGGTACGCTTCTTAAAGAGCTTGTTCTTCCTTCCAGGGCAGTGGAGACCTGTGAAACGGGAAGATGAGCATCCTGTACATCACGTAGAAAATAGTTTTGTGACAAAAAGCCCACCTGTACAACTGCAAAAGAGCACAGAGACAAGCCCAAATAACACCCTGCTCCAGCCTTCCCCAGGAGAAACTGCACCAATCTCCTCAAGCCAAGAGGAGCACAGAGGCACAATGCCAGGCAGAAACAAACTACAGGCTGAGGGAAAGGGGCAGCCTGTACTAAACGTTCATATTCCACTCCAGTAACTTAAAAACAATTTTATGCTGTATTTTAAATTTCCAAAACAGTAGAAGTACAAATTCAGCTCTGCATCATTTTGTGGAAGAAAAAGGATGGCCAATTACATAGATCTCTTAAATACCCTTGCACAAAGGGCAGGAGACTGCTACCTCCAGAAAAAAATAACTAATTGTAAGAACCACTCAAATGCAAGGTGAATGTCTGGAGGCACTCACCACCAGCCAAATGAACGAACAGGACAAAAAGCACTAGTTCCAATCTTTAAGTATTTACTTTCCTATCTGAAAAGCACAAGTAAGCTGCATAGGCATCTCAACTGGACACTTTCACATGAAAAAAAAAAAATCACAGGTATGTTAAATCCGGCATCATCTGTTCTCAAATTTTAACGTTGGTTCAGGAAATAACCCTGCTTAGAGGCAGAAAGCAAGCTGTACTCCTCAGCTCATTTTTGCTCAGTTTCCATCCTGACTCAAGATGTGTCAAAAAGTTTCTCACAGAGAGGTCAAAAAAGAAACTCAAAGAATGATATATTTTTCATGTGGACAAGGACACCATTTCTTCTATCTAGTTTACACCCTTCTTAGCACCACAGGAGCTAGTCCATTAAAACAGACTTACACCAGCCTTTCAACACCCGATTAAGGCAAACAAGAAACCTTTATTCCTGCCTGAACTGTTGAGGCATTCCTCTGCTCGGACATAAGCAAGTGCAAGCACACACGAGCTGCTAAGCAAATGCAGCTGACTGGGATTGTTCTTTTGTCGATTTCTAGAATTTGTCCCTCAGGGCATTTTTAAACACCATTTTCTTCTTCAACTAGGAATAAAGTAGGAACCTTTCCCACTTCAAACGGCCATCACCAGTTTCCAAAGGGAGGTATAACAGAGCATGCCTCCAGTTTGAGACAGACTGTGAATAACTACCAGGGCTTTGGTCCCACTCTTCATCTTCTCCCACTGCTCCCAGGGAAGATGTTTTTGTGGCAGATCTTGCTACTACAGCGTTAGCCTGGAATTAAAGATGTGACATGTTTTTTCATAAACCAATTGGCCAAAAATCTGACTTAAACTGCACACGCACTTCAATAACACAGCTACAAAACTGGATTTACCTCTGGAAATACTTCCATCAAAAAGGAAAGAAATCATTCGACATCTATGATGATACCCTGCCTTAATTTATCACACAGAATTAATGAAACAAGCAGGCCCCGAGCCGGAGCTGCCCGTGGAGAGGAGCCCACACAGGAGCAGTGGGTCCAGGGGGAGCTGCTGCCGGTGTGGGACCCGTGCTGGAGCAGTTTGCTCCTGGGGGATGCACCCCATGGCACGGAGCTGTGTGGGATCAGTTCCTGAAGAGCTGCCACCCCTGGGAAGCCCACGCAGGATCGGTTTGGGAAGGACGGCAACCCGTGGGAGGGACCCCACAGGGAGCAGGGGCAGAGTGACTGTGCAGGAGTGATGGAGTTAAGAATTATGGACTGATCCCAGCCCCCATTCCCTGTTCCTCGGCACTGCTCAGGGGGAGGACTTGCAGAGGGTGGATGGATAGGAGGTATTTTTAGTTTCTCTCTGCTCTAGCTTGTTAGCAATAGGTAATAGATTACATTAATCTCCCTACTCCAAGTCTGTTTTGCCCGTGACAATAATTATTGAGTGATTTCCCTGTCCTTAGCTCAACCCTTGAGACTTTTCCATCATATTTTCTCCCTTTTCTTTGAGGAGAGGGAGTTCATCTGCCCAGCAAGGTAAAGTATCTGTAGTATTTTGGTGGTTTTATCTACACACATTTTGGGCTTAGCCTTGGATATTGATCACAATGCCAACCATTCTCCATGCACTTTCCCCCACTGCATCTGTTGAAAATAAAAGCCAGGAAACATAAACTAAATCAGCAAAAGAAAAAATCTGGATTGCAGTCATGTCCCAACAGCCTGGGCACCCAACAACAGCAGTGAGTACTCTGCCGTCACAGCCATCTCCCCCCTCAAGCAGATGAGCTGCGGTCACTGCTGGCACAGAACGTGAGCACCCAGCCTCTGAAGGCATGTGGTGTGCTTTATTTTTAGATTTCTTTTTGAAATAAGTGTTATGCCTTTAATGTGGGAACATTTCAGAGCTCTTCAATCTTTTGGCTTTAACGTGCATATTACAATAACTCTAGGCTGCAGAGGGAAGCTAAAAAAACATAGAAGAAAGGTGCCTGAATCACACTATTTTACTGAACAAAGGATTGGGGCGTGATTAGCTGGAAATTATGTTTCCGGGTCAATTGTTCTTTCACTGCTTCTCTACTTATGCGTAGACTGCTTTTGTGTTTTGTGCACAGCTAGGGATCCTGGGGACTGACACAGTGAAAAGAGACAAGCTGAGCAGCCAAGGAACTGGAAAACCAGTAGAGCTCCAGCCCCTTTTGCAACTGGTTGTTGAGGGCAGCAGACAAGGCTCACAGGGCCAGCTGAGCCCCGCCTTCTCCCCTTCACTTGCACACAGGATCACTTAAACAACAGCCCACACCATCCTCCCCAGTTCTCCCAGCCCAGCCTCAAAGCCATGGAGCATGACTGAACCACAAGGAGGGACCCTGACCTACCTGCAGGTACCTGGTGGTCCTGTTGACGCCCCACCGTGTGAGCTGGGGCACTGGCAGGTAGGAAAGGGAGGGGGGGTATCATGTGAACTGCCTCACAACTGCTGGAAACTAAGAAACCAGCACCTGGATTTTAAAATGGGTTGTCTCCTTCTCAGTGGCTGACGTCAGGCTGTTGTCAGTCTGTCCCAGCACCCAGGGAGAATGTGTAACTGCAGGCTAAGCAAGCTGAACTTGAAACAGCCAACATCTCTAAACTAAAGCTTTGCAGGCGGTCTCTATCTCCATGTTTGTAGCTTCAGAATTTGTCTCATCATTCCAATATTCCTGAAAGAACCAGCTGCTGGACTTCTAAGAATGTTAAAGTGTTACCTTTCACTTTAAAACCATGCTTCTCCTCTCACTCACTACAAATACGAGTAGATTCCAAGAACTTTGAACTAACTTTCGAGAAGCCTCAACTTCCTTCTCTGCTGAGCTTTTGGAAGTGTTCTGTGGGATCTGTTGGCTACAGCCGGCAAGCTGTCTCTAAGACAAGACTGATTCAAACTGTCCTTTTTAAAGTAGCTCCTTCCGGTACTCAATATTTAATATCTGTATGCAAAATTAAAAAGTTAGGGTGTAAAATCTGATTTGAATCACCACACAGTTGTGTGGGCAGAGTGTTTGCCATAACACACCATTAGACATTTTACAGGCACGTTGTGCAGATACGATACTTCCACTTCCTCCTTATTCAAGAAATTGCAATACATCCAAGTCTGACAAAATCAGCAAGTAAAACACTTGGGAGAGGCCAGTCAGGGCAGGGAGTGGAGCAAGGGAGGGGGAGAATGACGGCATGAGAAAGACAGCACAATGCCATGACCAGAACAGACCCTCCTTGGCTTGCATTGCTCACATACAGAGAGGTTTTGGTACTTGTGTATAATGGTTCTTAAGCAGAAACCACAGCAAAGGGCAACAAGACCAGAATTTTTATTAAGAGACTCAAGACTATAGAAACCAACATTGATAACCTACCCCATCAGCTGTGTTACTTTAAATGAGATCCCTAACAGCTTCCCCTTAACAATTCACTGCTTTTGTTGATGTGTGATTTCATATATTTCTCCTCTTTCCTGAAATAGGAAAAGTAGAAATACAACGTAAAAATTCCTTTTTCCATAGAATCTAGTGGCAGTCAGTAGATAATTCATGCTAATTTTCAAAGTCTCTTTATTTTGAATTCAGATAAAAATTTGATCATTTTACAGATATTAAATCATTTCTTCCTGAGTATTAAAAATTGCTTCTGATCACCAAAGGAAATTAGGTTAATGAGGACAGAAATACTTATGCCTACTTTACCTGTTAACCAAATCATGCAGAGTGGCCCCAAAGAACAAAGCAAATCTGCCTAATTCTTCCCCACTTAAACATATGTTGTTTCAAAGTCCCAGACAGAGTAAAATTTTTCTTAACTTCTGTGCATTTGAAAAGTTCCATCAAAAAATAACATTGTAAATACCAGTGGCTGAAAAAACTTGGTTAAAGTAATGTGGCCTTCAGTAGAAAC
This sequence comes from Heteronetta atricapilla, assembly GCA_011075105.1. Lineage (NCBI taxonomy): Eukaryota > Metazoa > Chordata > Aves > Anseriformes > Anatidae > Heteronetta > Heteronetta atricapilla. The sequence goes on along the minus strand of CM021737.1, from coordinate 16,716,532 downwards.
ACAGATGTTCAAAACGCAGCGAACGGAAATAATTCACCTCACTGGTCTATCTATATGCAACACAACATGCATCTCCCACCTTATGCCCCCCAGCCCCTGTGTCTGTGGGCTGATGTCTGGTGCTGTGTGGTTTCCCAGAGCACAGGAATCCCCACACTGCCGATGTTTTTTCCCAGTATTGGCCCGGCCTGCTCAGCTCTGCCTGGCTGTGACACCTGCTAGAGCTGCTCACTGCAGCTGCACTCCAGCCGGGCTGGCCTTCAGGTTTCTATTTCAAACTGCCCGTATCCAGGTTAATCCTGCAAAAACAGAGGGAAATGTGAAATGCAGTGCTTAACATGGCACGCAGAGCTCAGCACACACTGAAGTTACAATTCCTGGCTACCAGACTTGGTGCCTAAAATACATTTGCTCAGCAAAAACACTGAATATTGGTTTCAGATTATTTGAAAATATCAAAACAATGAAATGACAGGACACAGAGGTAAGTAAGTGTTTATTCACAGGAGCTGGGTGATTTGTTTCTCTCAAGTATTAGTCTCCCATAACCCGATGGGAACTTCAGCTTTGACTCTGCCCTTCAAGAGCAGAGAAAACGCTACTTCTCTCACTCAACATTACTACCGCAGCTCAGCATAAACGTCACTGTAAGCATCACAGGCAGGGATGTCCCAGACCGTACCGTCTGAGCTCTGCAATACCACCAGCATGTGCTGCCTCTTCACAGAGGTTTCATCAGGATAAGCTTAAAATACCTGGGGCTCTACAATGCTCCTTCAGATGAGACCAAGACCACACCTCACCTCCCCAAACCTTGACTGCAGTCACAGCTCAAAACCTTTCCTTTTCCATTGTAAATTGGTTGCTAACTAGTTAAACTTTTGGCTCTTACGTCAAAAGCTGCCCCCTTCCATTTGTTTTTCTTTGGGGCAGTTTCTCCACACTTTGTGGATTTATAGACAACAATCCTTTCCAAATTCATTGGTTTTCCTTCAGACTGGGGCTTATGAGTTATGTTAACGGTGGTTGCTCAAAAAGCTACATTAGTGTAGAAACAAAGCCCTTCATGAGCAGCAGCACAAACACAAGCTTCAGAGGTCTGTGTTCCCCAGGGGGCAGCAGCTCAAACAGCGAAAAAGGACCAGGATATTTCTGAGGAAAGGGGCCACTTCTCAGGACTGAGGTTCACCATTTTTAAAGATGTGCTTGCAGCACCTGAGATCTGCAGTGACTCAAGAAACAATGATTTGGGCCCTGGGTAATTTACAGTGAAAGGACTATGCTGCCAAAAAGCACAGCCCATCCTGCCAACTGAGCAGTGTTGGGCCCATACCTTATTGCATGTACAATCCATGTTTATCTGCAAATATCTGTTGTTGCATAGCAAATACAGAAAGACAACCTGCACAGTATAATTTGATAAAACAAATTATCATTACGTCCTCAAAGAAATGGCTGTGCATTATCAATTTACTAGATATCTTGAGTGCGTCAGTGGAGCACTGGCTAGAAGCAGCCATACTGACCTATCTAGATTTTCCTCTCAAGAAATAGTGCATATTTCATAATAGTCCTTGTTATCAAGTAGAGAAGAGATAGAGATGGAGTTAATAACTTGCAGAGTTAATAACTTGCATTGATAAAAATAAATCAATATAGTATTTGATATAACACCATAATCATCAACTAGTTCTGCAGAGACAATGGTGACTTCCAGAACAAAGGTGCTTACAGAGAGAAGAGACTCAAGCCAAAGGGTTTTTTTGTGTGTTGAGAAAACTTACTAATTCAGTTCCTCAAAACGCAGATTTTCCAAATGCAACTGGAGAAGGCCCTGAGCAGCTCAACCCAACTTTGATGTTATCCCAGCTTTGTGCAGGAGGTTGAACAAGTGACTTCCAAAGGCTTCTCCCAAAACTGTTTTCTGTGGTTGCACTGGAACCTATACAACCAGACCTTTGTCATAAACTGGTGGTTCAGAACCAGAACACACTGGAAAGAAAGTGACCAGCTGCGTTAGCCAGTGTGCTGGTCCTCATACTGACACTGCGAGGAAACAGAAGCACTGGATGTAGCAAGAGAGTTATTTGTATCAGGATCTTGCCATTGTGTAAGGCATAGCAAAGTCTTATCCAGAATGCTGCACATCTTTCCATTTCATGCAGATCGGTATCATTTCAAAGCAGAAGGCAAATAGGGAAGGATAATAGGGTAATACGTGGTGTAGTGAGTTTCAGGGAAGTGACCCAGGAGTCTAGCAGAACAAGCCAGAATATGACTGTGCCAAACACAGCAGAGAAGAAAAAAAGGAAAGCAATTACCTGACCTGTAGGAGAGAGGTACAGAACCAAATGAGGCTTTTTGTATGAAATAATCAATGCTTTTCAGGTAGATCTGATACAAGCAGCAGATGACAGCACAGCGAGGCTACACTAGATGAGCCAGGAGTGCCTTTATCTTCCCATAGCCTTTCAGAAAGCATTTCCAAGAAGCCCCAAATCGTCACACGTGCTGCAGGAGGGCAGTTCCTGGACTCATCACCAAACTGCCACACCAGCCCAAAGAAATATGACTAGACAGCCCTGGGCACTGCTGTGTACCAGAGAAAGCAGCTGAGAGCACCCAGGGCACAGAAGGGCTCCTGCTGTGACCCTGCAGGAAACCAGGGCACCATCTCTCTGACTCTCTCTCTCCCTGCTTTGTTGCATGCCCGCTCCGCTTTGGCCAAAGCCACAGCACTGCGGTGCTGCCCAGACCGCCTGCAGCAGTACAGGGTGCCTTTGCCATCCCTCCCACCTAGCAGGACACATACACATCGTGTACCACCACGACCTCCCTGCTCCATCTCTGCCACTTCCCAGACATCTGCCAACACACAGCAGGTCTGACGATTACCCCATCACAGCTCCCCAGGAACCTAAGAACAGCAGCAGATTTACGGAGGGACAAACACTGCTTGCTGTATGGACAATGTTACCTCTGCTCCTGAAACAGGGTGGAAATCTCCCATCCCCTTGGCTCACAGGCAACACCTGACACACCAACACCAGTGAGAAACTGAGACAAAACTGCTTCAGGTTTACTACAACAGAACTGCAGAGTGGAAGATAGAGTTAATGCAACTGAGATAACAAAGTAAGCTCAGACACAGAAACAAGGCATACAGCAGTTCATGGGTGATGAAACCATGCTATCGAGTAGAACTTTAATTATGCACCTAGTTTGGGGACCTCTTACTGTATCTACATTAATTTTAGACTCGTTTTTATTCTGGTACTAATAAAAACTTGTACCTATGCATGCATTTAATATATACGCATATACTGCATGTATTTTCACTGAAATAGGGAGGAATCTATTTGTTCAGAAATTTAGGCAGCTAACCGTTCTCTGAAGGACAACCTAAACAACATGAGCAATCACTAAACAAGACACCAAGACTTCACCTCTGAGAGACAAAAACCTCAGGTAAGGATGCCAGCCGCCTCCTAACACAGGTCCAGAAGTCAGCTATTCCAAACTATCTCACCCCACACACATTAAACTAGTATTCGCTACCAACACTTCCACATGCGAACTGTGTGTGCCTGAAATCCAGCTGCAGCACCAGGAGTCTGCACACACTGCAAGTGTCAGTGGATGTAAAAATATGTATACGCTCACTTTCCTGGAATTCTGTCCATCTAGGGGTACTGCTGCTTTCAGACTCAGAGGGCTGTGCTGTCTGCATGTTTCACAGAACAGCCACTATGGCTCCATATCAGAGGGACCCATACGGGTCTCAGAACCTTCACCAACCTCACCCAATGCTCTACAAATGGAAAAAAAAAAGGCTAGGGGTTTAGTTAAGATATACGCCATATGATGACTATGGCTCAACAGCAAGAGCAGCACGGATTGTACAGTGACAGTGAAGTATTCCATTTTTAACCATTCTCTCACCTCTTGCCAGGATGCTCTGCTGTCTAGTTGTTCTTCTGGGTCTCCTAATTAGAGAAAGTCTGCAACCAAACAGACAGTGTTAGTGTTTGCTGTCTCTTCCCAAGCAAAGGGACTATACTGTCCTGATTAATATGACTGTTCTCTACTTTATGCCCCATTTGGGCTACACCAGAGCACTGAACCTAGGCAAGAAACCACCAGAAGGCAGGTATGCAAGCAAGGGAGCAGCAACAACAAGAAAGCCAAAACCTTAGCTGCTGTCAAGGAACTGTGTTAGCACAAAGGCTACCAGGGGAACAATTCTCTTCCTGCTTTCTGCCATTGCACTATAAAAGCTATGACCATCAAAATACTGTATTTTTTTCCTTTATAATTCAAAGCAGCCTGTTTCATCCATGCTGTCCTATAGATCATATGATACTCTGGCAAGAGAGCAACAGTCAATAGCCACATTCCTCAAATGCAACAGAGCTCTTATTGCAATAATTAGATGTTGCATTTCTAGTCTCTTCCACGTTCACTCGATGCAATCAAGAAGAGCTATTTAGAAAACGTCCTCAAGCACATCATGAAAGCTTACTTAAGACCAGAAAGCCTACTTTCTTTTAAAGTAAGTTTCTTCAACAAGTTATGGTGCAAAGCACAGACTGAAGCTGCAATAGGCTTGTGCCTACAGAGCCAGCAAGGGCACTGATGCTGGGAGAAGCTGCAAACACTCCTAACAAGGACAGCAGAACGGGCCTCACAAGTATATTGGGTGACCCCTGGGTCACCCAAGACTGAGATCTCACCTGCTGACTGTTAAAACAGACTGAACCCTACACAAATAGCAGGCAGCTCTGCCAACAGAAACAATGAGGTCAAAGGAAAGGGGAAAAGGAGCAGCAGAGCTGGAAACACTGCTGAGAAATGCCAAATATTATCTGGACTACTAAGAAGCTAGCCATCCTGCCCTGAAATACAATGACAGGAGAAGAGGGGCTGAGAAAAACGTATGGAGCTGCATGAACACCAGCCAGATTTATTTTTTTAATGAGAACACATTCTCAGCGTCCAAGAAACGTCGCCATGGACTAACGTTCAAAATTTATGTTAGATGTCTTGTGCACCAAAGCTCCCGGAGTGCAGGGTGTGCTACCTGACCACAGTGACCACCCTCAGCACACCAGGGTTAAGAAGCAGCCCGCGTGCGAGGCAAGCTGGCTGCTGCTCCCCTCGGCAGGTTCTCCCAGTCGGCCACACTCAGCACGGCAGAAGGTGAGACCCAGCCAGCCCCTGCGGCTGCCGGGCCCAGGGGCACCACGGCGAGCACCAGCCCAAAGCCCAAGGGAATCATTTTGCTTCCAGGCACGTTCATTCACACATCTTATTAAGGGCAAACTTGGTTGCTTTATCAACTCTGGAGAAGCGGGGGGAAAAGCACGTAAGAAGATTACGTTAATACTATATTTAAGCATATGTAAGGACAGTGAATGAAATACTGATTATGCACTCACTCAGTTAAAAAAAAAAGGCAAAAAACCTCACTCACTAATAATAGTTTCCAGGGGATAAGAGAAATCAGGCTGCACCAGAAAAACAGACACAGCGGCAGTAGTACTCACATCCATCAGCCCTATGGAAATCAACTTTGGCATGACAAGATAACCTACCCAAAGGCTTGCAGGTCAACGCTCCCTGTGCACAGACACTGCGGTACATTCCAGGAGGTATTTCCAACTTTTGTCATTGTGGAAAAACATAGCTAGGTTTCATGAAACTTCCCAGATTTTTGCAAGGAGACTCAAACACGGGGGAAATGCCAACTTCACACAGACAGCTCTTCACTTTACAGCACTGGGAGGACTTGTCAGTCCTCACAGAACGACAGAGAGACTTCAGCGCCCGCACCGCCACTAATCCAAGCACTGAAGACTTGGAGGGCAGGCTGCAGGGTTAAGAGAGGATTTTCTACACTTTCTTGAAAGCTCTTCAGCCTGTGAGACTTTGACCCTTTGACTGTACTTTGTCAAAAGCTCACGCTACCCTCGAACTAGACCCCCACGCTTTCTCTCGCGTCAGCTGTACTTTCTGGCTTCACACTCTTCAGAGCTGCTAACTCAGCAAACGGCCCCAGTTTAGCTTCTGGTTAATCAAAGGCTGAACTAGCGATGGAGGCACAATCCAATCGCAAACTTGCGGGTGGCAGATGTGTCCCCAGAGCTCGTCCTCCTGCTTGCTGGCACCTAAGGGAGTCCACACACACTGCTCCTCCGTGAGGACCAAAGCACAACAGGCAGAGACAACCGGGGGTTGTCACAGACGGCAGGCTCCTGATTGCAGTTAAAATGATAATGTGCACATCCAAAACACTACTGCCAGAATCCCTGTTTTTAGTTAAGCATTAATTTCCAGCTCCTCTTTGTTATCAAAACACAGTATCACACTACATCAAACTACAGAAACCTGCTTGGCATCGGTAAGTGGCAGAAGATAAAAAGCATCTGTAAAAATACTACTCCAGGAATGTCTGTAAGATACATATTAAATCCCAGGAAAGCACATCTGCTTTCAGCACTTGAGTGATGACTTCACTGGTTGTAAGAGTGCTTCTAACCAAGAGAGAGGCTGCAACTTGAGAGCAGACATCAAAGTGAATTCTTCTGCAAAAATGGAAGCGTAGTGCCACACGGCTCCTCTGAAAACTTCGCTGAGGAAAAGAAATGGGAAAGCATTATAGCCCATCTGGAAAACTTGACTCTTTGGTTTATTGTGGAAGATGACCTTAACTCAGGGCAGACCCGTGGCCTCCCTTGTGGCTCCACACCTGCCACAGAGCACCCAGACTTTGTGCAGGCAACTAGTTCCAAGGGGCTGAACACCTCCCTGGATCGGTGTCCAGAGGGGGACATTCAACCAGCTCTGATGCCTAGGTTACAAAAGCTATTCTTTGTGTATAATACAAATTTGTCCTAATTTGTGTGAGGGAAAAAAACATGCTGTTCTTCATACAGATTAATAAGCTATCATGAATATGATGTCTTCTGACATAAAGCACACTGCGAAATTCCCATCATGCAGAAGCATACAAGACATGTACACTGCAAAGTTAACTAAAGGCTACCAGGACTAAAAAAAAAAAAAAAGAAGTGGGTGGGGGTGAAACGGGACAAATACTTGACAAAACAGAAGTTCTCCTCCTTCTTTGGTCTCCCAATGTGAACTACATGTGTGAGGAGCAAGCTTTATAACCTGGGCAGCAAAGGAGGGCAGTAAGTCAGGCTCCCCCAACGAGCTGGCTTTGTTACAAGTTTCTCACAGGCAGAGCACAGTTCAGCCACCTAACATCCAACTGTGCATGCTCATACCTCTCATTCTTCAGTTACTTAAATACAACAGTACTGGTCCTCTATCTTTAAACGTGAAAAATATGGCAAGTTTAAGAACAAAAGCAGCGCTGAAATGTGTTATCTTAGCCTGTTTTCCATCAGCATGCATTTTTCCTTCCTATCCTCGTAACAGCATCCAGGGTGGGCCAGGCCATTTTCCGGGTCTGCATTCTCCCCTCGGCAGCCACCACAGTTATAGGGCAAGTCTGCGGAGTCGTCTTCCTCTCTCCTATTCCTCAGCAGTATCTCCTGAGTTACAGTCCACACCTGGACATTTATACTGTCCCCAGCTGGATTCCTCTACCAGGGCCATCCACACTTGTGGAAAATGTTATTGATAAAAACTAGGGCTGCTCCTGCCTTTGAATTAAAGATCCTACTACGCTCTTACTGGGATTCACAGAAAGACTTTTTTGTTATTAAGCACTCAGCAACCGTGCTCAATATTTGAGCTGAAAAATAAAGAAAGCATTTTGATTCCAAATGGACTTAGTAAACATTTCTTTTGTTTAACACAATCTCCACCAAAGAAGTCAAAGATGTTTTTTCCCCTCTAATAGCTCCCCAGCAGGCTGTGCCCAAATCTTACGCTACAATTAAGCTAGGAAAAAGGCCGTGAAAGTTCAAACTTAAAGACTCAATTGCTAATAGAGATGAAAAGCTGAATAAATCAACCTAAATAAAAATCAACCTCATTTTAGACACACTAAACAGTTTCTGCACAAGTCCTTCTGAATGAGAGGCAGATACTGTCTCTGAAACTCAAACAGATCAAACAGAAGCCTCAACTTCCAGCTGAGGTTGTCTCACAAGCCCTGTGTAAAAACTTCATTTTCACATGCTACAACTGAGAAACAAAATAAACCGATTTTTTCCATACTTGTGTTGACCAAATTTTACGCAGTTAACCTCTTCCCAGAGTTGATATGACAATGTTAAGAGCAGAAGGGAGTAGGGAGAGCCACTGGGAAATGAAGAGACGCGGTATATGCAGAGTTTGAAACAAATACAAGTTGGCAGTGGTATAGTCCTGATGCCTGGCATTACCAAGGGCCCTCTCACTAAATTGTTTATACAACTTAAGGCATTAATAACAAAAGCAACAGACAGCAAGGAAATCAGTTAGATAGTACACCCTGACATTCAGCTTTGAATTCAAGCTCATCACCAAACGAGGAAGCTTTCTACTTTCCTTTAAATTAAAGATCCTCCTCCACTTTCTCAAAATAAAAATACTTCAGATATTCAGCACCTTACCCACAAGGCCCAATACACAGGTCTGAGAGCTGCATTCTGTTAGAATCTCTTCAAACGAGAAATAAAACAAAATTCAAAGGCTGATTTTTGTGTTCCAGTGTGCCTCAAAAGAAAAAAGCCTCAGAAAACAAACTGGGAAAGACCATCTGTATAAATACCCTAAATCTGTGCTGGTGAGAACAGGAAAGAGGCAATGCTCTTCAACCCCCAGAACAGACTTGCCTTTTGCCAAAACCACTTTAGACAGAAAAACCCTGACCCACAGGGTTACGTGGCACCTACATGAGGGCACTTTCCTGGAGAACTGCAAGAAGTCTTTACTGTGACATTTCAAATCTTCCCTCATTTCTCAGTCGCCAGCAGGCTTGCTCCAGTCAGCTCCCACTTCAGCCCCAAGGGTAAGGATGTGCTGAAAGGAAAGGGATGGTGCCCAGAGCTGGCTTTTGTTCCCTCCTCACCTAAGGCAACCAGACACTGCTGGGCCCTTGCCCTCATGAAAGAAAACAAGGAAACTCAGCTCCTCCTGGAATGACTTGTGAAACTTGTTTTCCTGTTTGTCTTTCTACCACCAAGATCCTCTGATGTCTAAATAATATATTTCCAGGGAGCCAACACCTTTTCCTCTAGCTGGAGTGATAATCTGAGAACTTCTTCCACTCAGCTGCTTGTCCTCACAGAAAGTCTTGGCACTTGCCTTTGACATCTTTACCCTCATGTCAAATTTGATCGGCTTCTCAATGTTGTTGACCATTTTCATTCAGGACACTGGCAGCGTGATGCTTATGCAATGGAAAATAAAGCCAAGTAACATACAGGGGAGGCAGAGGGAAAAAACGTTTGTTCACAGAGGCAATCCTGTTTTAAAAGCATAGGCAGCATCCTCAGTATAAGAGACAGAAGCACAGAGAGGCCTAACCCTTCCACATCAGGGAAGAAATTTAAGAAACCAAATAAAGAAAACCTATTGCCACTCCTCTCCGTGCACATAAAAAAAAAGAAATTAAGGAAAAAAAAGACAAAAACCACAGAAATACAAAACCATAACACCAAGCCATCAGGTACAAAGGAAAGAAGCTTGTGGCTTCTGCACTTTCACAGATGCTCAGTATCACACACGAGAAATCTCGGTGATGACACTCGCAGCACCACCGCAGAAGGCAACACCACCGACCTCGGCAGCTCCCCCCGGCCCGCTGACCAGCCGGGGACGTCCCAGTGGTCAGCCTCTTCCTGCATCTCGCCGGCCGAGGGGACAGCACCGAGCCACTGAGTCATGGCGCTGGCAGCTGGCCCTGGCTCGCCCCCGCAGCCGCCGACAAAGGCTGCACCGCGGCAGCTCAAGGTAACCTCTCCTCCTGTGCCGCCAGCCAGAGCTCCCTCTGCACACCACAGACCAAGGCTGCAGCTGAGCCACGGCGGGGAAAGCAAAAAGACCCCAATTCCCTCTGCAGCCAGACACCCTTCAGGCAGCTGCTGCCCGGGGTGTCCCTCTCAGCTGAGCTCAGCTCCCAAAGCCACGTAACATCACCTACCTGAAACAACCTCTTGTTTGTTGGTTCTTCTGTTTTGTCCTTTTTTATAAAAAAAAAAAGGAAAAACAAAAAACATACAGATGTGCTGCTGCTCAGCCACAGGCCCTGGCACTCACAGCTGATTCCCACAAGACTCCAAGGCCTGCTGACAACCTCTTCCAGGATTCAAATCACACAAAAAAATATTTCTCAGACCTATCTTGCATACAACATTCATTTAAAGGATGGAAAAAAACGTACTCTGCAGTTAAACAGTAGGAAAGAACAAAAATAGCCACATTGTATGCAAACAGGAAAGAAGCTTGCTAGAAAATATATTTTAATTTGCTTACATAATCAATTTCCCAAGCATTATTTTTCTTGTCATGCAACACTTATAAAGGTATTTCCTTTAAAACCAAGGTACATAAATAACAGCCTCTACTAGTAAATACAGTCTAAAACCACAGTTTTAATCTACGGTACTTAAACTTAAATTGAAATCCATAGCATGGCAGCTGGAAGGCCTGAGTTTTAAAGGTGCCAAGCATTTACCGGTTTCAGGAGCTGCAGAAGCAAGAAGCACCACGCTTATCAGGCCACATCCTTAGATGTTCCAACAAGAATTCTCACCTCACGTGTCAGGAGTCCTGCACCCACTGAACTGACTTCCAGTGCAAGGGGCACCAAGCTGACAAGCGACACCCCCAGTGAGTGCCCGCAGGCAGCCCGTTTCCATCACACCTCAAATCACCGGAGCACAGAGACACACCAACCTGCTGGTTCAGCTGCTAAGTTGTTTCTCACTGGGGGCATTCCTACTACTGCCATCCCCAAAACATCCGTAAGTCACGGATCACATCCCAAAAACATCAGTGCAAGTTTCTTAGAGAGCTCTCCAACACAAACGTTTGCTGTCACCTTGTTGACAGGAAGCCTTCGTTCCTAGGTAGGATCTCTGACCGGATTACTGCAAGCAACCCGGGGCGCCAGGGCAGGTATGCCAAGTGCAGAGATGAGTATGCCCAAAAGCAGGAGCACTGAAACTGGTTTCAGTCCCAGAGCTGGGATCACAGTGATGTCGGGTCTGAGCTAATAGCCCAGCCACCTAAAAGGTTTTACTCACTCAAACACAAGTTGGCTTTTAAAAGGGGGGAAAAGAATCCCACTTACTTCTAATGAACAAGGTAAACACACTTCAGAAGACATACGTGCTCCTAGCATGAGACACCCACCATTAGAAGCTGTGGCCATGTATTTCTATTCACAAACAAAAAACAGCACACAAAAGGGCACTGAACTTTCACTAGAGCAGACGATTCTGAATAAGCCGGGACAAATATGAGAATGGCTTGGGGGATGTTTTATAGCTCTGCTTACGTTGTGCTTGTTTGTTAGTGAACACAGTGTGAGCAAAGCTAAGGAACACATCCCTCTTCAAACACCAAGCACAACGTCCTCTGTGCTACCTTCTCAGAAAGCAAGCGTTCATAAATCACATTCTCCCCCTGCTGAAAAAGCAGGCTGCCTGACATGACCCAGTGCAGCAGTGACCATTCAAGTCCCTTGCTGGAGAACAAACCAGCCACTGAGGGCTGGCGCGGACGGGCTGCTCTCCCCGCAGCAGGGGAGATGGTGTTTCAGCACAGGAGCCGTGCAGAGAAGCCTCGGCGAGCACCCAGCTGCTGAAAAGAAACTTTGAGAGCCCTTCTTTGCAGGGAGCTAGAGCCACTACTAAGCTTTTCCTCCGGTCACCGCAAGACTACATGCAGTAAGGGCCAAGACCACATTATTCACTGTAGAAAAAAAGCTAAACAGACAGAGGATTTGGCAAACCCTCCACAAACATCTCTTAGCCACCCTAAAAGTAACAACAGTCATTCAAGACATGGCTGTTTATACTATGAGCCTCATTACACAGGAGGCCTGCCTATTTTTAGAGATAGATATCGCTACAATTGAGTGCTAGATAAACCCAAACAATTATTTTTAAAAGGGTATTCCATCACTAATTATTCTAAACATCTTCAGTGCTCCGTAGGCTGGCCTGCTGCCACGCTTGAGCATAACGGTTCACGGAGCAGCGCTCGCACTTGGCTCGCGCGGCTGTGAGCGGCAGGGGCAGGTAACCCACAGAGCGAGAGGCACGTCCACACAAACCCAACAAGCCCGCCACAGCTCCCGTGTGCCAAAAAAAAAAAAACAACAAGACCATAATCTTGTTTACGCCGCAAAACCAGGAAGTTTTCATTTTCCGCCGAAAAGATCCTCGAGGAACAAGCACTTGGACAGCAGCACCGCGTTCAGAGCCCCAGGACCTGACAGCGGGCTCGGTGCTGGAGCCCTGCACCCGGCGCGGCGCAGCACAGAGACACCTCCGAGGTTTTGGGGCTGCCTGCGAGCACCTACCGGGGATTACACAAAACATGGCGGGGGGCGCCGCGGGCAGCACCAGCGCTCGGCGAGGATGGGGGGGGCGAGCCCGGGAACCCCGCAGCGGCGGGCGGCAGCCGCAGCGCCTGGCCCGGGCCGCGCTCGCCTCCCCTCCGGGCACCCTCCGGCCGCCCCCGGAGCCCCGCCGCCCCCTCAAAATGGCCTCGCCGCCCGGCAGCGCCGCCCCGCCGCCCGCTCCACAGGTGCCCGGCGGCTGGGCCCTCCGCCACCGGCACCTGCCGCCGCGTCAGGACCTGGACAGGTCCCGCGGGGCGCTCCCACCGCCGCCGCTCCCGAGCCGAGCCGCGCCTCGCCTGGCCTGGCCGCGTCTCGCCTCACCTCCTCCGGCGCCGCGCCGCTGCCCGCGCCCCTCCGCCGCCGCTCCGCCATCCGCAGCCCGCCCCAACCGAGCGGCGGCTCCCGCTGCGCCGCCGCCGCCGGCTCCGTGCGCGCCTGCGCGCGGCCGG
>CM021737.1:16580768-16703154 GCA_011075105.1 Heteronetta atricapilla | reverse complement strand
CCCCCGCCGACGTGCAGGCCGCGCCCGGCCCGCGGGGCGGGGCCGAGGGCAGCGCCGCCGCCCCGTGGCCGCGCCGGGGCCCTGGGGCCTCAGGGGCGCGCGGGCACCGAGCACCTCACGCGGGGGACGGAGCCCGGCCGAGGGGGAGCGGGGCTGCGCCGGGCCCCGTGCTGGGAAGAGAGCTTGAGGGGAGACTTGGAATTGTTAATAATTGATTGTTGCAAAACCAGGCTCCTGTACGCTCTGCCTGCTGCAGGATTAGGAGGGAAGCGTTGGTTCGCTCTGGGGAACAGGTTCCTGAGCAGCCGCTCGTGTTTTGCTCTCTAGTCTGCAGGTCTGACGACAAGCCCGGCCTGCAGGGCAGCGGGACGAGGCAGAGTGGTTCTCCTGCCTGCTTTGCCCTTGCTCCTCCCGGCTTTCGCAGCTTCTCAGCCCTGAAATCTGTCGTCGCTCCTTTCCTCCCATCTGCTTGAGCACTTCGTCGAGCCCCATCATCTCATTCCCAGCACATCTGACCACAGACGTTGACTGGTCGAGCAGAAATCTTAATTTCCCAGCTTGCTGTCCCTTTGAGGTTACTGAACGAACACAAAAAGCTATTCAATAAGCCATCAGCTTACTTAATTTGCTCTCGGGTGATATTTTTTCATCTCCGTAGCCACATTAAGCACTATCAGCTGCAGCCTTTATGCCCAGAGCGTGGTTGCACAGCCTGGAGGTCACCGACACTGGCCAGCACAGAACCCCAGGCTGCCCCTGCAAAGCCAGGTGATGGAGCCACAGTCCTGCACGGGCTGGGAAGGACAGCGGACAGCCCCAGCCCCGGCTGCACGTGTTCACGGAGAGCTCAGGGTGGAGGTGAACCCATGTGCAGAAGCATCAGCTCCGTGCCCAGAAGCTGCCCAGAAGCAAAGTGCAAGCTGGCAGATTGGAGGAAGGAAGGAGCAGCACTGCAGCACCGTGTACATGCACTTCTAGGACATCCAGGAGGCAAAGCTGTCCTTGTCACAGTAAAAACGCAATTGCTATTCTGCACATCAGTATTTCTGGTGAAAAGAGCCACACGTTAAGTACAAATACAGTGAAATGCAGAATATCTGCTGGAAATGTATTCAGAAGACATTTCCGCCAGGGGAGCAGTGGGACACGTATCTATCGTGTGTGCCAGCACCAGGCCGCCCTGAAAGGGGTCAGAGCAGACCAATACCACAGAAAGTACCAGACATACCAAGGGGAGAGGGCAGCTGGAGAGCTTCCACAGACTGACTGCTCTCCAAAGCAGAGCCACTCTTGTGAAACACAGCCACCACAAGACGCTGCGCTAACCACAGGAAATAGTTTTCCTCACCCAACGCAAATCTGAATGTAGAGCTCAAAGACCCAGGCTGCTGTTCATGCCAAGACACAAGCAAAACCCAGGAGCCACGGACTGTTGCTGAGAAGAGAGGAATAACCAGAAATGCAATAGCCAGTGCCTGAAACCAAAATGCTGTGAAGTGAGGGTGGAACCTTGCCCCAAGGCCCACCTGGAAGACCACCACACCGTGTGGTGGTGTTACTCGTGTGGGCAGCCAAGTTTCACCACGGCTGCTCTCACTCCCCCTCCTCAAAGGGAAAGGGGAAGAAAATACGATACACAGGGCTCAAGGGTTGAGATAAGGATGGGGAGGTTGCTCAACAATTATCACAACGGGTGAAACAGCCTCAGAGTAGGGAGATAGTGAGATTTATTGCCTATTACTAACAAGCTAGAGAAGTGAGAAACAAAGGAAAGAAACCAAAAACGCCTTATCCCCAACCACGCTCTTCCACCTTCCCCCCAAGCGGCACAGGGGAACAGGGGAGTGGGGGCTGTGGTCAGTTTATAGCACTTCGCCTCTGCCGCTCCCTCAGGGCCACTCTCTGCCCCTGCTCCACGTGGGGTCCCTCCCATGGGATGCCGTCCTCCCTGAACTGATCCTGCGGGGGCTGCCCACAGGCAGCACCTCCAGATATGGCTCCATCCCACAAGGTCCATCCATCAGGAGCACTCTGCTCCAACCTGGGTCCCCCACAGGCGGCAGCTCCCCCCAGGCCCCCTGCTCCTGCATGGTCTCCTCTCCACAGGCTGCAACCACAGCCCGGGGCTGGCTCCTGCAGGGGTCCTCCACAGGCCGCAGTGCAGGCCCACCTCCTCCACCGTGGTCTTCTCCACAGGCTGCAGCGTGGAACCCTGCTCCGCCATGGTACTCCACGGGCTGCAGGGGCACAGCCTGCTTCACCATGGGCCTCACCACAGACCACAGGGGACTTCTGCTCCGGCGCCTGGAGCACCTCCTGCCCTCCTTCTTCACTGACTTTGGCGCCTGCAAGGCTTTTTCTTACTCCTCTCACTCTCCCAGCTGCTGTTGCCTAGAAGTTTTTTTCCCTTTATTAAATGTGCTCTCACAGAGGCACAGATAATATCACTTACTGGCTCAGCTCTGGCCAGCAGCAGGGCCCTTATCTATCATGGGCCAGCTTCTGGATTCCTCTCGCAGAAGTCACCCCTATGGCTCCCTGCTACCAAAACCTTGCCACATAAACCCACTACAGCTTGCCAGCCAGCAGAAAAAGAAACTGTTCATTAAAGCAGTTAGGATCGAAAAGGAGGGAATGTATAGACAGAATGTGTTTATACTGTATGCCTTTGAACTCTGTTTTTGTCTTCTCAGCCCTGTGCAAGCTGGTTGTTCTGTGCATTGCCCACCTACCTGACAAGCTGGGCAATCACTCACATAAGCAATGGGAAAACAAAGCTGCCAGCAGCCTTACTGCAACACCTGGGTCACTGGCAATGTGTCCTGCCTCAGGGTGAAGTGTGCCCAGCTATCAGAGGAGTGTCATACAGATATCAATCAGATAAAAATGGTAAGTATTGCTGTATTAAACACCTCAATATTATTAAAACCTCTCACTAAGAGTTTACTCTGCTTTCTCACCAACTTCCCTACAGTGCTGAGGTGGCAGCACATGTATTACTGCATTACACTGAGCGCCCTTCCAGTAGCTTCACGCACATACACAGCACCAACAGCTGCTCTGCTTGTACTTGGTTTGTTCCCTCACCCCACTTGCTCATGGCAGGGTGGGGATTCATGCACACACTTGTGGGGAGGATGAAGTGGTCCAGCACAAAAGACTGCTGGAAACAACCTATTTTTACACTTCCTCCCTTGGAGAGAGTCCTCTGCCCTGCCTGTAAGCAGCATCGCCTGCGAGCTGCAGGCATGCAGCTCTTGGCTGGGGAAACCTTCACGTCCAGGAAACCTTCACCTCCTGTGTGCATTTCCTTACCATATTTTATTTTCAGCTCAAGGAATTTAACACTAGCTCCTACTTGAGGATTTTTTATTTTATTTTTAGGATCAGCAATGAAACCGTATCCTTCAAGTCCACCTCTGTGTCATGGGCCAGAGCAGTTTGTCCTGCCAGGAAAACAGGACCACTGCCCGCCTGGAGAACTTGCACTGGGGAAACCATTACCAGGGCAGAAGCAGGAGGACAAGACTGAGCATTTAGCATCTTGTCTGGTAACACTGACAACGATGAGGATCACAGCACTCAGAAAGCAGAGTGACCATGCCCACTGATGGGCTGAAAGGGGTTGAAAAGGTGCTGGCCCTTGGCCCTGCTCCCCAAGCAAGGGACTGCCTGTAATATGTGTGCCTGTATTCCTACTGCCTCATTTGTGTGTGATTTTACACACTTGCAGATGTCAATACAGAATAACTCTGCTTTCCACCCAATCTGTAGCATGAGTTTCCGAGGCCAGTGCATGAATCAATCCAGCTCAGCAGTGCCATGCTTGTGCCAAACCTTGAATGACACCAAAACGCATAGGTGATGCCCTGCAGCGTATCTGCAGGTGGGATGGTGGCACCAGACTGGCACATGGCCACAAGCACCCAAACGGGGTGCTGGCTTCTGGCTCACCTGGGATGCCATGCCTGGCATGGCTGATTATTCCTGAAGGCAGGAGGTGCATTTTGCAAGCCCAGCCACTCCCAAAACAGTGAGCTGCTCTCTTGTAGGTGCCTCTGCCTTCACCTAGCAGCGTAGCCACAGGGATGGGTGGGAAGTGGCAGGGAACACATCAGCAGTAAACACCGAGCCCCTGCTGTGCGTGGAGTGGAGCCACAGGCAGCTACCAGGGTGCAGGGACTCACTGGTCCTAGGGGAGTGCTGTCAGCAGGATGACCCCCTGACAGAGGGGCTGGGAGCAGGGCTGTGGGGGGCAGAGGCAGAGCAGAGCTCACTGGGCTTGCCTCCTGGCTCACAGCCAAAGGAAAGGGGATGCAGGGTCAAGGTGACTTCATACCAGCAGCAATGCTACCATCTCCCCACCCCACTGGCCAAGATGCCAAAGTGCCAAACATCCTTGGTGGTAGTCTTAGAAGTGTCTGTCCTCAGTACTAAGCATGTGGCTGGTGGGATCACTTGAAACCAAGTCAGTTTCCTCCAGGCTGAAACAGCTAACGAGCGAAGCATGTTGACTCATTTTTGCTGAAACCACCCTGGTGACCATTGCAAAACCATTTTTTTATATCATTAGAATTTAGGGAAGACTAGGCCAAGCACAATGTCTGCACCAGGCAGATCTGCACCAACCAATCTGAAGAGCAGAAACCACAAATTCAGGATTAAACATGGCACCTGGGAGGGGACACAGCTACTGGAACTCCACACATGGATAAGGGAGATCAACTGACATTGTTCATTACAAAGAGAGGAAATGCAGGGTGCGAGCAACAATTTTCACAGAGGAGACCCACACGAATCTGAGACAGCAAACCACGTTCTTCAGCACTGTCATAAATGACCTGGAGAAGGAGACAGCAGCAGGGTGACGGGGTTTATTGCCGGTACACACATCAAGGTCATAAAGAGAAGACCAAACACAAAGGACTGCAGGAAGACTTCACAAGGCTGGCTGAGGAGGCCAGAAGAAAGCAGCAGTGGAAATGCAGCATAGATAACTGCAGAGCAACGCACCGGACAGCGGCTCCCACAGCCCTGGGACTGGTGCTACTGCTCGGCAGCAAGGCCTTGGTGTGTGGCAGACCAAGCTGATGTTTCATGGAGCTGTGCCAGGAGTGCAAAAAGGAAAATAAACACAACAACAACAAAATAAATGTTGCAAAATACCAGGAGGAAAAACTGGAAGACTAATTCAGCCAGGGTTATTAAAAACAACATCTCTGGCTTAGAAATCCCAAGACACAGGCTGCAGGAGGCTGAAAAATGTGTGAGGCCGCATTGCTTGAACTGGTTTGCCACTGCCCTTAGGCTGGCCACTGTCAGCATTACAACAGCATGCAGGGCTGGCAGACCTCAGGGCTGATCCTGCATCCGCCTGTTGTGTGAAGCAGCCCGTGTTGCACGCTGAGCCATGCACAGCCCCCAGCACTTGGCCATAGCCCTGCAGCACTCAGCAGGAGCCCCACGCTGATGCCTGCAGGGCAGACAAGGCACCCTAGAAGTGCTTCTAGGCAGAAGACGTTCCCAAGAGACAGGTATGTACATCATCAGAGAACAACAGCAGCTCTTTAAGAGTTAACCTCTTCTTCTATAGTAATACCTCCCAGCTCCCAAACCGCCAGCAGATGAGTTCATGAGACAGGCAGTAGTTGTTTAACTGAGTGAAGTGGAAGGTGTTTAGATTAACCTTTGCATTGGCAAGCGGTGATTAAACGTACCCAGGACAGCTGTAAACACACTCAGATTAAACATACCCAAAATAGCTGTAAACACAGGCACATCGTCTTGTCCCGGTGCACCGACACCTCTTCCAGAGCCAAGCTGCTGGCCACACCTCTGGGCCATGGCTCCACTGTCAGTGCAAGAGCTGAGTCTCCATGTGACCAACCAACAGAAAAAAACTGCATTGCTCGAGTGAGATTAACCCATAGGGTGGTCATTTAGCTACTCAGCAGTGTCAGAGCACAGCTCCTCCCCTTTCAGCTATGGCATCGTGGAGTTTGGCACATGCATTCACAAGTTTTTTTGCCAAAAACATGAAGTCTTCCTCCCTAAGGAGGATGCCAAACCATCAATCAGCAAATCAAGCACAAAGTCTCTGTGGTTTAAGGAAGTGGCAACATCATGTCCTCTCCTGGGCATCGCAAATCAGCAATAAAATAGGAGGAGCTGAGGCCAAGAGCTTCACAGAGGGCAGATGCTGTTGGGATGCGCTGGAGCCTGGGTTTGACCAGCCAACCAGCTGGGAAAGCCTGTGGAGAGCCAAGGGCTGGGAACAGCAATATCCCCCAAGTAAGCAGCTCTCCTTCTTGCCTCCCCCTTGCATTTGCTGATTCCTACCCCTCAATACATCAAACAGAGGTAACATCTGACAAATGGCATGTTTAAATATGGAACAAGTTTTCAGCTGCAAGAACAGTCTGTCCTCTCTTCTGCCATTTATCCATCCCTCCTGCCAGGCTGGCTGAGCATGGGACAAAGGGGTGCGTGTGCTGGAGTTATCTCTTCTTATATCTTCTTCCCTTAGGAGGATGTTCCAGCATCATCTGCTTCACCTACACAGGCCCTGACATTTGCTCCCTTTGCAGAGGCTTCCTGTTTTGGATACTTCTTTGTCTCAGCTTCCTCTTCTACTTGTGCCTCTGAAATCAAGATAACTATCCCAGGAAGATCCAGTGAATGATGTGTCACGCCACATTTCAAGCTGTCAACATCCTACGCAGTAAACTGCAGGCCGAGCATCACCAAGTGTCCCAGCGCCTTACTAGCACCGAACAAACCAGCGCTGCCTCTGGCAGCATCTCGAACACCACTGAGCTTCTCCGCCCCGCCTGCCCCACTACACAGCTGAGTTTCCCAGCAGCCACGACAGCCTTCAGACATCTTGGCTGGATTCCTGTCTCCCAGCTGTGCCTCACTTGGTTGCAAAGAGAGACTGTGCTAGACTAAAACACCAAAATCCTCACTTGACTAAAGCTGATGGCAGCTGGCTGCACAAGGGGTCTGGACCTTACTGCCACATCCTCACTGCCCCATGGCAGCAGGGCAAACCCGCAGATGGCATCAGGGGATTGATGAAGCTCTACCATGGTCACAGGGACAACGAGCCACAGGGAGCTGACACACATGGACCTGTACAGCAACAGGAGTGTTTCGTGTACAAATCACAGCAAGTTCAAACAGGGTAACAGACACCATCCCAGAGCAGAGGCAACACCCCTTCTGGCATGAAATACTGATCGTTAAAGCAGAGAGAAACCCTTAGATTATATTTTTATGTATCCTACTTGAAACCAGTGATCTGGGAAATCCCAGAGCATTTGGATGCAAAGGTCTAAATCTTAATGATACTTCTGGCAAAGCCCTGTTTTGTTTGTCCTATTTAACAACATCTTCATAAGGAAACAATTGACTTTGTTAAGAAAAAAGCCACCACACAAATTCTCACGCCACCGTTCATCCAATAAATCTCCAGCAGGAGAGTTGATCTTGACACCAGTCCCAGTATGAGCTGCTGGAACTCCCCCACCCACCCACCAAGGCTTATGGACTGGGCTGAGAATTAACAAGCTGTGACTCTTGCTCCTCGGGCACCAGCAAAGGACCAGCTTCACGGAGCTGAAGACGACCATTTATTCTGCATGTTTTTGGAAATGCTTTTTTCAGCATATAATGCATTTTCCTTTCATCTGTGCATCTTATCACCTTCAAATATTTAGTTTTTTTTGTTGTTGTTGATTTTAATCACAAGTCTAACTTTGATACATAAATTTGTGCTTAGGAGGTGCAACCCATTTCAAAACTTTTTTTTTTTTCCCCAAGAAACCAAAGGAGTTGGGGTTCTCAGATCAGAAATTCATCTCAGTCTACCACTGGGCTCCTGGCAGCAGCATGCCAAGCCAGATGCCCCTCACGCAGTGCTCCCCAGGTCTCATCCAGTTGCTGCTCTGCTTCTGCCCTGAAATGCAGCTCACTGGCTGCTGAGAGGCAACACTGTTTTTTGCAGAGAAAATGTCTGAATTGGACTCTTTGTTAAAATAACAACACAAAGCCAGCAACCAGATAAATGCCTCGCACTGAAGCAAACTGCAAGAGCAGAATCAGCAGATGCCCAGACAGTTATGCTGGGGAAGATTTACCATCACAGGGTATGATTTTCCCTTGCAAGGAAACAGCAAGTACAGAGATAAAGGAGATCCAATTAACAAAGCTTTACATGGATTTCCAAATGGCACGTGGCAATGCTCTTAAGCTCTTAAAGAATGCTCAAAAGCTTTTAAAGAAACTGAGCTGCTGCAAGATAAGAGGTAGAGACCTCCTGGGATTAGAAACTGGTTAAAGGTCAGGAAGTGAAGAGCAGGAGTAGGACTTCATCCCTCAGAGAAGGAATCCCTGTGAATCTGGCTTGTTTTACATCTCCTTGGGCATGCCAAAAAAGGCAGGACAAGGCAAGGTGATGACATGTCTCAGCAGGACAGCCATCAAGGGCAGAAAAAGCAATGGACAAAGGAAAGCGAAGAAAAAACTATGGTGAAACCCATGCTTCAGGGCAGGGACAAGCCACTAGCAAAGCTGTGGTCAGATGATTCACCTCTCTCCTCTCTCATGCAACGTGGATGAAAGGAAGATGTGCTGGTGGTGCCAATCTCGTCTGCTTCCAAAACATTGAGCTCAGTATTGCATGCAACTATATTTCCTCAGGCTCCCTCTTGCTGCTCTTCTACATCTGCAAGGAACCCATCTTGGGTTAGCTTCAGAAGTACTTGCACTGTAGGTAACGAGCAAAATAAACACCTCCACGTGCCCAAGAGGCTTCATAAAATCTGGGAAATGTAAGGATCAGTTAAGGGAGAGGGCATCTGGAGGGAAAAATAAAGCCTTGCAGAGAAAGGGTGTGCTGCACTTGCTGGAGTGAGCTAGAGGGAGGTCACTAATGCTGGGTCTCTGCTCTGCCAGGCATACTCAGATTTTACCCCATTCTTTCTTCGCTGGAAGGGGAAAGAACCACTGTAGCTTGAACCTCTCAGATCCTCCTGAATGCTGGGCTGGCAACACACCCTGCAGCACGACTGGCCAGAGGCAGCTTGCTGACCAGAGCAGTCCCCATGCTGTGCAGGCAGAGCATGCAGGGACAGGGATGGAAGAAGGAAGTTCAGCACTACTTACTATTCAGAGGAAAAAATATGTCTTTCTAGTGCCCCAGGATCTCCATTTCTGCAAGCCACTGTGCTCCCCGGGGAACTGACTTGTGGAGCTGGATGGGCGACAAGGCCCAGCCCAGGCTGCAGCACAGAAAACAACAGCTGGGCTGAGTCACAGCCTGCTCGGGTCCCAGACAGCAGAGAGGAGCAACCACGCTGAAGCAGGGGCACAATGCTTCCATCACCAGTGCTCTGCACTGGTTGCCACTGGCACCCCAAGCACTGGGTGAGGAATGCAGCCAAGGGCCTGGAGTTGCACCAGACCAAGGCATGAGCCTGTGATTCACCATGCTTTCATGAAACATGCAGCTGGCCTGATGCAACCTCTGGCCAGAAGAAACAAAGTATGAGGTGCCATTGCTGGTACCAGGGAGAAACACAGGTGTTGCAAAAGCTGCTATTAAAAAAAAAACAAAACAAAAAAAAAACTATGCAATCTGTGAATCAAGGACAACTACCCACCATGAGCTGCTGGTAAAGGAAAATCTCAGTCCACCCACCTCACTGGGTTCTTTGAGTGTAGCAGAGAATATCCACTGGCACCACCAGATGGGCAGGATACCCAGGTTTCTGCTTTCACATACAGTTTCTGTGAGCAAAATCACCAACAAGAAAGAAAAACAGCTGCAAAAAGCAGTCCTGTTTTTTTTTCCAGCCCTGGGTTTGCAGTACATTCACTGCTTACTCACATCTTGCAAAGTCTAGAGCTGCCAGGTCAGGCTCCCGCCCTTCCCTCCAGCATAACTACCCTTTACAGCTTGGAAGCTATTTTTTCCCACCCTGCTATCTTAAAGAGAACAAAACAAACAAAACTAAATAAAAATCAAACAAACAAATAAACAAATAACAACAAAACCCATCAACCAACGAAACAGCCAACTAACCAACCAAAAAAAAAAAAAACATGAAAGCTTTTATCATCCTGAAAACATGCCAACTGAGAAGACAACTTTGCGTCCCAGATGCCTGTTTCCTGGCAGATTGTAAGTTCTTTGCTCAACTGCAAGGATGGTGTGGGCAGGAGATGCCTGCAGCAGCAGGCTGTGAACTACGCTTTCAAACAATCATGTTTAACTGCTGCTAAATAGGCAGGGGACCAAAATTTTCAAACACTGGGCTAAGCAATGCAAGGACTAGACAACATTAACCCATCCAATGTAAAGAAAAGGCATGCCACGTGATGCACGGTGATATTGCACATGGAGATGAAAGGCCACCAGCATGAGCACAGCCACCATACAGCATGGAGTGGGTCACTCAGATCAACGCCTCCACTGCTGCTATCACCCACCTCTCCAGTTACCCCTTTGCTTCTCAGGTAATTAGACTTCAGCTGTTTTGGCTCCCAGAGATTTGAAATGAAAGGATGAGACACAGCAACCACATTGAGTAGGAGAAAAGTGTCAGATGACTGAGCTGTTGGTGTCCAAATTTACAGTGACAGATCAATTCTACTTACCTGCTTTAGCCATAAACACTACAGCTGGCAACCTAAAGGCACCAGGCTGAGACACGTGAACATTCCCTGCTTTGATGCCAGCCTGGAAAAGCAACACAAACTACACAAACCCTTCATTCTGACGGTGCCTTTTGAGGGTCCAGATGAAGTGCTCAGGTCTGGTTTTACACACAGAAATCCCTTTTCCACTCCAGACCCAAACTTCTGGGCTTCTTCCATCACAAATTACACCAGATGAAAAAAAGGATGCACTCTTATTATAATTTATTTTCAGAGACAAAACAAGGTGGTCCCTTGGCATGTGACTCACAGCAACATCTACCCCAGAACCTACCTGTACCTAGCTCTTCTGCCAGCTGAGAATCTGCCCTAACACTGCAGATCAGGCCATCCAAGCAATAATTCAACTTGGAGTTAATTAAAACTGTCTGTGAGAAGGAAACTAATCGTCTAGTAAGCCAGAAAATGATATCCTTTCAGATTTCTTTTCATCCCAGGGAAAAGTTAGTAGGAAGAAACTGGTGTGGAGTAAATGGGCATAGGACCATCCAACTAACCCTTCAGAGGCGTTAAAGGATGGTCTTGTCAGTCAGGCGCAATGCCCAAGAGATTAGTGCTTGTTGAACAAAACCACTGCTCCTCCTGGAGCACAGTCAGAATGCACAGCCTGCATCTCTGAGGGGAGGGACATAGGCAGCCAGATCATGCCCACAGCACAAAACCCAGGATGGAATTTCATAAACTTGCCCATGGCTTCTCTCCAACTATCTCACCACTTTATGACAGCGCAGAGCAGCACATTACCAGTGCTGTGAATGGAAGTGCAAGGGCACAGGTCAGCCACTGCATAATCTGGCCCTGCAAGGAGGCCAGGACTCTCTTCATGTGTTATGAAAACATGGTATCTAAAGGTATCTAAAAAAAAACCCAAGACCAAGAGAGCTGTAAACTCCCACACAGTACAGAAGAAAAGCAATAAAAGTCCTCCAACGTGTCATGAAAGCTTTCTTACCTGCCTCCTGCCCTCCAGACATGCTGAGTGCCCTATTCACTTGCTAGTGAACAAGAAGACAAGAACAAGCGGAGCAATCTTTATATTCCTTTGTACTTGGATGTCTTCACCTTCTTCTCTTGCCTTCCCTCCTTTTAAGCACAGGATCCTGTCTTTCTCAGGAGCCAGCTAGCTACAAGACAGAGCAAATGGGTTAACACTATGCTTATGGACAAAACGAAGCCCAAAACCTCAGCTTGGTCCGTATGTCAGTCACATCTTGTGCTGCTGGGAGCCACAACCAACAATAGCAGCCACAGGCCAGCACTTCAGAGCTAGGGTTGCAGCTCACTGGAAGAAAAGCTATTAGTGCACAGCGTCCTGGTCCCAGGGCCACCTTCATTATGTCCAGCCTGGCTCGCAGGAGCATGAGGCACAGAGGGAGCTGCAGGGGACTTCTCTGGCACAAGTCACAGGCACCAGCAATGGAGGGCCTTGAGGGGAAGACTCAGTTTCCTTAGCTCTGCTGCTCTCAGAGCAACTGCTGGGAACAAACCCATGCTGCCTGCACAGAGCACGTCCTCAAAGCCCACAGGCTCCATCTTCATTTGGGGTGACCACACATCTGCAGGCTCCTCATGCCAGTGAACCTCTTCCAGCCCCCCTCCACTTCCTAAATGCTCTCAGGCCTGGAACAAAGCACAGGCAGAGGGTCACAGAGGGGAAACAGCTTGTGTTTCTCTCCTACAGGTTGCTTTGCTTGGGAGGCAGGCAGCCAGCAGGCCAACAAAGCTCAGTGTTCACTGCTCCTGCCTGACATGAAAATTCCTCTTAACACATTTAATTCACCTCACTTTCCACAGTCACAACCACCTTCACAAGCACATCAGATGGGAAAAAAAAATCCCTGCTCTTCCTTACTCTACAAGTACCTCCTTGGAGAAAAAACATCCATCAAGCCCCTCTGCTCCCCTGGGCATGCACCTTTTCTACGGCTGCGTCAGTTTCTGGAGATGGACACTGAAAGATAAAGCAAGTATGGTGAGAAGAACACTGGACAGGTAAAGTGACCAACTGACCAGTCCACCTAGACTGTCTTGCTGACTGAGACAGAAATCAGAAGGTGCTAACAGAGAGGAGAGGAGACTGGGGAGGGGAGGAGATGAAATGGAGAATGCAGGCAGTGTCTATCGCCAGCTCAGGGATGCAGGGCTAGAGGGCTGAAGGACTCTGGAGAAGGGTGAGCATGTTCCCATAGTGCTAACCCCAAATTAGAGCCAGGCCTTCTTGTGGTGCCTCCTGCCTAGTGAAGTCTGGCATCTCCCACCACCCCCACTGGTCCAAAAGCTCACCTCCCACCAGGTCCCACCTGTCCATTTCCCTCACTCCTCCCACCACAGCAAGTCACACTTTTCATTTGCTCTCAAGATTCCCATACTCCACTCCAAGTGAACTTCCTGGGGCTTTCTCCCTACCCCTGTGTGACCATGGGCAGAAGCAAGCCTTTATTGTGAGTTAAACATAATCTGCAATGATTTCAGGTGTCTTCTGTTGCATGCTGCAGCAGGAGTCTAGCGGTTCACTATACACTTGGAAGAAAAAAACATTCTTCTAAGGAATTTTTCCAGTGATTGGGAATAAGCTCATATTTCAATTAGTACTTACCAAAACAAGAGCCAGACAAACTCAGTACTGTGTGAATGCATTTATTCCAAAGCTGAATTCTTCACATAAAACAATGTCTCTGAACAGCAGCATCAGTCCTTACACAGATTTGCAACAATCTTCTGGGTCCCAGGGCTTGAGGTCTTAAACAATCACGAAAGAATGGCAGTGAACCTCTTTTCAGAGTTGTCAGCAAGGATTGGGAGAGGAGGGAAGAAAATGCAGATACATTGCCACTGGCACAAGTTAAGAAATTGTGCCTGCTCACAAGAAGAGAAGAGGTGTCAAGACACTTCACAGGGAGCTTAATGTCTGCACAAAGATCTCGCAGAACACCCCGCTCTCTGCAGGCTGCTTGCCAAGGAGCAGCCACCGCTGTCAGGAGAGAACTGCATTATTCCTGCAGACAGAAAACAGGACTGTTGGGTTTAAGAATATGCTGGACTCTTTCTGAGGACTGACATGGCTGAGAGGTCATGTTAGTGATTCGTGCTCGTTTGTGGCCTGGAGCCCTTGCACCAGCTCCAGCTGCACATTTGGTCCCGGCTGATGCCCTAGAGGGGTTTACCTTCCTCTTCCTGCCTCAGCCTCTTGGAGAGATGCTCACTGATGGCCATGAGGGGGTTGGCTTTGTACGTGGGATTTGCAATGACCTCATGAAACCATGCCACTTCCTCCTCTCTGAGGAGAGAAAAAACAACACACAATTGGTTCATGCAAAAGGAACTGAGGAGATAAGAAAAAAGCTCATAAAGTAGTGGGTTTCTATACAGACAGAATTGCCCTCAGTGTAAACCTCAGAAAGAAATGATGCAAGAAATGGACCTAAATTATCCCAGGACAATGCTCAAATTGCTGCTAGCTCTGTGAGAGCCAGCGGCTCAATCTCATGTCACAGACAGAAAATATTAGTGTCCCTCATCACTTCGAACTTTTTTAAGAGCTTTTCGCTAGTAAATTGGGAAAAAGAGATTGTGGGTATCTGGTAAATCCACTCAGAATGAAAACTACTTCAAAGCGCATGAGCACAGAAGCAGATTCTGCACTTGAGAGCCCATCTCCTGACTGTTTATTGCTCAACATAGAGGCTTGGTACTCCTACAAGCAACACTCCTTAGACACCATGACAGAATTACCTCTCAGTAACACTTGGTCACAGCTGTTTGCTGTGAAAATAATCTTCTTTTAAAAAGCAAACAAACAGGGGGGAAAAAGAACAAAGCAGAAGGAGTGTAAAAATAAATTAAAAAATATTTTTCATGTAAGTCACATCCACTGCGGTCTCCCTGTCTCTCCCTACCCCAGCCAGACACATTTCCATGTTCTTGGTGGTAGTTGCAATCAGCAGAGTGCTCTTCAGCTTGCAGCGTGTAGTAGCTAGTTTCCTCCCTACTACAGCCCTTTCCCTTCAGTGTTGGTCCTACCTCTCAAGGAGGAACACAGAGAGAAGTCAAACCTGAAGCTTGGGTTGTGGCAGCTGGGGCAATGCGGGGAGGCATTGCAGCACAGACACTAGGGAGTTTCAGGCAGAAAAGGATGTTCACAGAGTGCTGAAGAGTAATGTTGGGATCTGTAGACTGACTGTTCTCAGCCCCAGTGTGAAGTGGAATAGCCCAGAACTGACGGAAAACAGCAGCACAAGGCATCACAGAAAGCAAGCACTCTCAGATCACGGGGCCTATCTCCAGGAGAATTGTGCTGAAGGACAATGATGCCTGGTGTTGGTATAAAATATCCAATAGATTATACAGAGGAAAAAGGAATTGCTAAATTCTTAGCAAAGTCCAGGAATTACTCAAAAGTAATTGAGTGCTTCATTTCACAAGAAACGGTTTGGCAGACGCCAATGCACAGCTGTTCCCATAAGGGATGTAAGGCTTTTAAGTTGACATTCCAGAGGTGTTCCAGCAGAGCAGCTGTAAGCCGACTGCAGACATTCAAGAGCTTCTCACCTACGCGACCACTCAAGGCTTCCCAGAAGTGTATCAGCTAAAACTACATGGGCCTAGTGTCTTAAGAGACAGAGCCACAGCTAAGTGCTGCAGCCCCAGCTCAGCAAGCTGAGAAAAGGGACATACCTCCTGGTTGATAACCACATTGCCTGTGCCACACAGGGACACAGCATGTGCACTGTCACTTGGTACAGCCAAAAATCAAGACAACTGTGGCCAGTAGAAACAGCTGGTGTGGGTTTGTCCTGAAAGCTCAGAGATCTTACATAGAAGGCCCAAACCAGGTCCTTCTTTTCAGTAAGACAGGAAAAATGAATTCTTTAAGGAGCAAGTGCAGCTTCCTGTGCTCTCTTAGATGTTATATGAAACAGAAGTGCAAATGGACTGAAACCATCTAGAATTGACTGAGTCTGGAAGGGACTGAAACAGAAGAACACCTGGAAACAGCCTGCACTATGTAAAGGGGAGATTCAAAGCTGCCACCAGTTCTAGGGCCTTCAGGTGCATAAAGACTGAAACACTGGAACTGTTTGCACAGAGAGGTTTTGTGATCTTCATCCTTGGAGATACTGAAAACCCAGCGGGACGTGGTCCTCAGCAACTGGCTGTAGGTGACCCTGCTCAAGCAGAGGGGTGGACTAGAGAACTTCCAGAGGTCCCTGCCAACCTCAACCATTCTGCGATGCTGAGCAAGAAGACTGGACATCTCATAACTGAGTACTTACAAAAGCCTGTGTTTCTGAGCTTGTTTCATCTGACAGAAGTCCACTGGTTCTGACTTTGCTTTTACATGCCTGTGGAAAGAAGCAACACAAATGAGTAAGTGCTAATAGAGGAGAGATACTTTATTGCTGAGGAGATGGAAAAAATCCAGTGACTCTCCATCTGCCTTCCCAGAAAGTACTACTCCTGTATGGAAATTGTCCTGAAAGTCAATTATTTCCACAGCCAGACAGTAATGGAGATACAGACTCCTTCCGCCACACACTGATGACAGCTCTGGAGTCATGACTGAACATGGAGGAGGTAAATGAACTGAAGAAAAATTGAATTACTTATTTCTATAATGGGGTCATTAGATAACCATGCCTAGATGCCTGATTTCTGCTTATCTGTAACTTCCAGGTCAAACCAATACTGTTGCTGAGAGAAGAACCCACTGAACTTCCCTTCCCCACCAGTCATACGTTACCCCTGCACATCTTGCGTTCCTTGCTAACGCTGCAGAGCTCCAGCATTTGCACACGTAGTTTATAGGCAGTGCCATGGTTACTTAGCAAGAATAGGAAGCTGCCTGCCTTGCTACTGACCAGTCCTGCAGTGGGACCACTGGTATATAAGGCATCACTTCTCTTTTAAGAATAGCAGTATTCCTTTCTCCCTGCGAACACGTATCCTCACCAAAGGTTTGCCAGTATAAGTTAGCTGCAAACAGATTAGCTGAAGGAAAAGCACAACAGAGCCTTCTCTTTTGCAATCAAACATAGGCCCTAAAAACCCCACAAAATTACTAGACAACTGATTCATTCTCAGGAATACAGCATGATGTGCAGCTGAGGTACAGCGGCAAGCATAGATCTGCACTCTCTGCACCCATTTCCTATTGCTGGGCAAAGTCCAAGAAGACCAGAGGTGTAATCCCATTCTGCACAGGTGCTGAAAGCATGTGATGCCTAATGCCAAGCAGCACTAGAGATTTATAATAAAGACAATTGCTGAGCCCAAGCAACGGTCATGCAGGAAGGGCAGGGGCTGCTTTTGTGACTTGAAATGCACAAGGAAGAAAAGCTGTGGGAAAACCAGAGAGCAGGAAAAAAAAAAAAGCCACTGAACTAGAACAGCAATGGCACGGTGGCAGCTGATGGGCAGAGCTTCTGCATGCAGGTGCTCTGAGATCAGAGAAAATCAGGACCTTGGAAGGGAAGGAGGGATCTGACTGAAGATGTGAACTACTAAGGGACAGCACCAGGCATTGATTGCTGCAGTATCAGAGCCTATGCCTGCTCCTACCAAAGGATCACATGATATAAAGCCTTGGGCAACACAGCGAAAATAAACCAAAAGGCTGGAGCTTGATCTCACACTAAATCTATGCACCAGGCTCCCAGCCTGGCCACAGCAGGTCTACGTGACTCTCCCTGATGTCACCTCTGACAGTGTGTATTGGGGAAAAAAAGGTCCCCTTCTGTTTTCCTCTCTGACCTTCTTACCCTCCATGCTTTTATTCTGCTATTTTCCCATTCTCCCTTTCCTCCTCACCACCTGCTCCATGCCCCTCTATTTCACCATCCCTCCCCATCTGATCAGTTCCTGCCCCTCCTCCTCATCTCTCCATCTCCCAATCCTGGCTCATTTCATTTTTGCTCAAGGGGGATCCTGGTGCACTCAAGCTGACGAGGGCTGCTCTCGCCACTGCCCCAATCACATCTGATTTCCCTCCAACCCAGGATGGTGCACCCCAGTGCCAAATCTCTCTGACAAACCAGACAAAGCCAAACAAAGTGAATGCACATCAGCCAGCCTCAGCAGCACACAGCCTGCAAAAGAAACGGAAGGCAGGCAGATCAATGTCTACACACTGCTCGCATACCCTGCAGTCCCTCTCGAGGTCACCCTGGCACTGCTGGTGTTACACAACAGACCTGACAGCACATGAGGAACAGCCATCAGCAGACAAACAGCTCTCATCGTGCTGCTGCACCCACTGGTATTGCAAGACACAGAAAAAGCAGGAAGCATCTCTGCTCTCCTCACATTCATTAACCACTTGGCACAGGAACAGTTTCCTGGTCACAGTCCCAGTTTGCCTGGCTTGCTCATGGAAGCAGAGAGAAATCCCTTCTGAAATTGGATGGCAATCCATGGTCACCAGAGCAGGGGCTTGCAGACTCTGAGTGCACCACCAAGTTGCCATGGCAGTCCCTTCAAAGATGAGCAGCTCTGCAGAAAGTGAGGACGAGTGAATAAAAGCCTTTCTCAAGTACATCACAAGGCCCTTCAAGATCACATGCCCCAGAGGGACACTGCCTCTGCAGCGTACCAGGAGAGCTGGCCCCCATCAGGGTGCACCAGCACACTTTGCTTTTAGCCACTCCACTATTTTAAAGAGCTCAGTGCTTCTGAAGGCTTTTCAGTGCTGTGCAACAGCTCTGCCCTGCTGGTCTGACATGTTTGAAAGGTTGTTGCCTGACTTTCCCCACCCAAACCACCAACATGCTGCCTGCTCACTTGGACTGCGAATGCTAGCCCTGTTTCACTACACTTCATTGCCTTCATCCATTATAAAACTGAATAAAATCTCACTGTAATGCTCTCTTACCCAGCAGGAGATCAAATTCCTGGAGAATCTAATCTTTTATTAATAACACTGAAAAATCACCAGAGTATTACCCTTCATTTATGTAATGATTCAAATCCTATAAAAGCTTTCTCTGACTATTTCAAACACTTTAGCGCAGACATCCTCATGCAGGACAGGAAACCACAAGCCGGCAGACTGCTTCCACGGGAGAAGAGCATCATAGCTCCTTCATGGCTCTACCAAGGGGGACTGCTTTTGGCTCACACGTCACAGGCAATCTGTGTGACACCAGTTGAAGCCAAGCTCCCACATCTGCTGTGCCACCTGCCGATTGTGCTGACCAATTCCAAATTCTCAGCCAAAGCAGGACTTCTCTACCCTCCTGTGCCACAGCCCCACTGGGTTTTCTAGGTATCATAGCAGTGCAGCATGAGCTCAGGCCTCCAGCAAGAGAGGGGGGCTGCCATGCTCACACAATGAGATCTGGGTTTGGAGAGAAACAGATCTGTCAGTGCTTCTCTGACAATGTCAAGCTACAGATCTGTGCAAGACCACAGAAATCTTCCATGAGTACCACACGTCTTTTGCCATAAAATGTATTACAGAACAGAGGAGTGAATGTAGTGAGTCAGCTGAAAGGACTGTTTTGGCCAGTATTCTGCCTTGAGTTCTGCAGCAGATGGCCAGGGAGGGGTAAGAACAGGGAAAGCGTATGGCCACATCCTCACCAGCATTCACAGCTCAGAGACTTTGAGCCAGTTGCTGTTTATATACATGCAGTAACACTCCACAGCACTCTCTCGCTGGATTTGTAGGTCTCACCTGAACCCACAGGTTTCCCACAGTCATGATATCCCTCAGCTAGGAATGGTGCAGCATGAGAGCCTCCTTCTGTTTGCACTGAATCGGCAATTTGGTAGCTTTGTTTGATGTCCCTTATTTCTCATAATGGAGAAGATGAACTATTTCCTAACCACATCACACTTGATTTTATAGACTATTACATTCCCAAGCCTTTTTGTCTCCAACTCCTGTCCAGGCTGAGGACTGCCAGCTCACTAAGTGACCCCTCGATGCAAAAGCTGTGCCAGACCCTTCATCACCATCCTTGTTAGCCTTCTCTGAAACTTTCTGAGTTCCACTCTATCTTTTGAGATTGAAGTAGTAGATTATATATATATTAGACTATATATACATATATATACTTGTAATGGGGAAAGCAATCCTCAGAGAAAGCAACCTACCTGTTTTATTTCCCCTGTACATAGTTTCTGCAAGCCATTTCCCTAGATAGCTGGAACTCTGCCTCCAAGAGGGCTAGGAGACAATGATGAGGGAGAATAGCTCCTGAGCTCCCGGAGTAAGATGCTACGTATGGTTGTGGCACATTATCACAGAAAGAGGGCAAACCCCCCTGCTTATGCTCAGATTAAGCCCTGGCCCAGAACTCCACTCAACCAACTCTCAGTGCTTTGAAGACTGCATGTGTACTTTTGCTACTTATTCCACTTAAAGAGAGGACAGACTGACTAAACAGCTGCTTAAAAAAAAAAAAGTTATTCAAAGAATTAGGAGACAAGTTAAAGAAGAAAATATTTTCCCGTGCTTAGATGCAAGGTACTTGGTTGCTGTTTGTCTGAGGGGTGACTTTCCAGAAGAACAGAGAACTGCCAGCTCAGCCATGCTCTGTAGCTGGGCATCCCATCTGGGTCAGAGTTCATTTCTGGGGCATCCAGCAAATCACACGAGGTTTCATGGTATTTCCAGCCTCGACCTTCAACCAAAGAAGAGGGTGCTCTGCCAGGCAGCTTTATACTTGGCTGTTCTCTAATCCAAATGCTTGCTTGTTATGGTCAAAACAAGTCTCTAGTTCTAACCCATAGTGAGCAACTGCAGAAGAGGTGTGAACATTTGTGCATCATGCAGAGCTTTTATCCTGCACTGGGGGATGCAAAAGCAGTTGCAGCACAGACTGAAGAGCCAGGCAGAGCACTGCATTTCCTTTGAAAAGGAAAAAACACAAGGGCAATCAGAATGTACCCTAAGCCTAGCTGGGATAGTTGAAGTATTTTTGTCAGAGGGTCAGAAACAGCTCTTCACTTCCAGTACAGCAAAGGGAAAAGAAAAAATGTGTTTCTGCTCTCACCCAAAATCGCATTCCAAGCCAACAGGGTGAACAGTCTGGCCAGAGAGTAAAGCTCTGCTCAAAGGGCTTGAACTGCTTCAGGAGGAAGCCTGAAAGTCTGGAAGGACAGAATGCCAGGCTGCCACACAGCCAGAGGCTCAGGCAGGCAGGAAGCCAACAAACCTAGCAGGCAGCATTGTGCTTTGAATCCTAACCCTCCAGATCTGCTCTCCTCTGTCACACCACAGCTGTATGAATTTGGGTAAGCCATCATCCCCATCTTCACCACTTGCAAAACAAGAATTAAACCCCTTTGAACAGTACAGATATAACCTGCTAGAGGATGAAGCATCAAACACCATGTGCTGAAAGCGATGTTGGGAACAACTTCCATTACAAAAAACACACCTCAATTAAAAATTCACAGGTGGGCTAAGCAGCATTACATTCTTGACACTTGTGCGTCAGTCCTGCAACTCCCAGAACATCCCACTTCTCCCAGCCTGTCTCATGCCAAGTCTCGTCTGAGCAATACAGTTCCTCTCTTAACTGTGGATTTAGAAATGTAGTGGGTTTATGTGGCAAGGTTTTGGCAGTGGGGGGAGCATAGGGGTAGCTTCTGCGAGAAGAATCTAGAAGCTGTCCCATGTTAGATAAGTGCCCCGCCACTGGCCAGAGCCAAGCCACTAAGTAATGTTGTTTGTGTCTCTGTGAGAGCATATTTAAGGCAGGGAAAAAAAGTGCTGGGAAAACAGCATCTGGGAGAGGGAAAGGAGTGAGAAACAGCCTTGCAGGAGCCAAGGTCAGTGAAGAAGGAGGGCAGGAGGTGCTCCAGGTGCTGGAGCAGAAGTTCCCCTGTGGTCTGTGGTGAGGACCATGGTGAAGCAGGCTGTGCCCCTGCAGCCCATAGAGTACCACGGTGGGGCAGGGTTCCATGCTGCAGCCCGTGGAGGAGACCACGGTGGAGCAGGTGGATGGGGCCTCGAGGAGGCTGCGGCCTGTGGAGGACGCCTGCAGGAGCAGGTGACCTGGCAGTAGCTGCTGCCCTTGGGGGACCCATGCTGGAGCAGTTTGCTCCTAATGGATGGACCCCATGGTACAGACCCATATGGGAGCAGTTCTTGAAGAGCTGCTGTCTGGGGGAAGCCCATGCAGGATCATTTAGGAAGGGCGGCATCCTGTGGGAGGGACCTCATATGGAGCAGGGGTAGAGAGTGACCGAGATGAAACGCTATGGACTGACTGCAACCCCCATTCCCTGGTCCCCTGCGCCACTTGAGGGGAGGAAGTGGAAGAGGGTGGATGGGAGAAAGGTGGTTTTGGTTTCTTTCCTTTGTTTCTCACTTTTCTAGCTTGTTAGTTAATAGGCAATAAATCTCACTATCTCCCTACTCTGAGGCTGTTTTGCCTGTCATGACAATTGTTGAGCAATCTCCCCATCCTTACCTCAACCCTTGAGCCCTGTGCATCGTATTTTCTCCCCCTTTCCTTTTGAGGAGGGGGAGTGAGAGAGCAGCTGTGGTTGAGCACAGCTGCCCACCTGAGTAAAACCACCACAGACACATTTAAGCTTCTTGTAGAAAGTGATTTCATGGAAAAGGGTGAAACATAGTTGAAAATGAGGTACTGTTCCCCTAACTGTGGGCATCAAGCTCGCAGTGCCAGTAGATATGAGCTGAGCTGAAGGCCACTTTATCCTGGAGGGAGAAGAGAAATATGCAGCCCATTCCAAAAGACACATACCTCTTGGGTGGCTTCCTGTCCCTGACACCTGCGGTCAGATCAGAGAGCTCAGGAAGGGCTTCCATCAATGGCTGCATGTCTCCCACAACAGGTGTTGCCTTCCGTTTTGCTTCAGCTTTTTGCTTCTGCTTGGCTAGCTTCACACTTTCTATTTCTGAAACAGAAATAAGACATTATTCGGGTAAGTGGAAATGTTTTTCAAACCATGATCTCCTCACACAGGCATACAGTAGACAAGGAAGAAGTACTTAATTTCATTTGTTCACTTAGGATTGGGCAAGTCAAGGTCTTACCTTCTTGGCTCATGGTAGAGCTTAAGCAGGCATATGCTGGATAAACTGGGCCCTTGGAAAAGCATGGCACCCAGGGTTAGGCACAGAAGCAGCTGGCTTTTCCTTGTAACCACGCTTACTAATCCCCTTGCAGCAGCTCTGATCAAGGCTGTGTGCACATAAGGATCCAGCATGTTACAGATGTCTTCTGTCTGAGCCAAGGGAGCTGGGCATAGAAGGCTGCAGGCTCCTGCCTCAGTCCTACAGGCTCCCTTGTGTAGAAATTGGTCCTGCAGCTGCCCAAGCCTTATGGAACCAGCAGTCCCCCCGCAAGCCTCAGCAGAACATGTTCTCCTCCAAGAGAGCCCGCAGAAGCCCAGCACTGTGACAAACCTCCAGCTGAGCTGCAGGATGTCCCCATCTGTCCCTGACACCCCTTGGCAGCATCACCAAAACCAGCCAGAGTTCAGGAGGATGCACAACCTCCTTTTCCTCATGCCACTGGGCCTAGAAACCCACTGCACTGCCTTGACAGCCACATGGCTGGTGCTGTGGGGGACACAACAGAGAAGTCCTCCTTCCTTCATGTGCACCCAAAGGAGGCCACACCAGAACCACAGGCTTCTGCTTATGGCCTTGGACGAACACACACTGCGCTCCTCACAGCAAACCATACCCTTCTGACTCAAGGCAGCCAGTTTGTCAGCACTGTTTTTCCTTTACCACATCCATCTTCCTCTGAATCAGACCAACACAACATGAACATATTGCAAGGATGAGCCTCTAAGCTAAGCTGCAAACTCCTCATTTGGACAAGATGGAGTGCAGTGACAGCAGTTACACAGCCAAGCACATCGACACAGGAAGGCCAAGGGCTTCCAACACAATGTGGCCACAGAAGCAGGACTAAATCACCAGAAGTATTTTTGGTGGAACATGAAAGCACCCAGTCTACAGAGCATAGGCAAGATGCCACTTGGGATTCTGGGTCTAATCCAGCTGCCTACATTCAAGAAAGACGAACTCAAATTCACTCGCTAGCTGCTTGTTCCTTCAGTATTTTTGTCTCATTTGCCCCCCAGCTAAGCTG
Organism: Heteronetta atricapilla; assembly: GCA_011075105.1. Classification (NCBI taxonomy): domain Eukaryota; kingdom Metazoa; phylum Chordata; class Aves; order Anseriformes; family Anatidae; genus Heteronetta; species Heteronetta atricapilla. The sequence goes on along the minus strand of CM021737.1, from coordinate 16,679,356 downwards.
TTTCAGTTGAAGAACAACAGTTTTTGATGAACTGCAATTTTTGCTGTACATGGATGTTTGTGACAAATCTGGATTGTAAATGCTTCTCTTCACAGCAATCCCTGCCAAGAACACAGCTTTCTGTTCTGCATCACTTCTTTTTTTGGTCTGGCTTTATGAAGCTGACTACTTCAGTGCTTTCATAAACAGTATGTGCTCAAAATTTTCAGACACCTGATTCTGCACAAACATCCCAAATTCTTTTCCTATGAAGTCTTCTGTGTCTGAGGAGCCATACGATATATGTATTTTGAAATGTGCATACTTCTAATCTCTGAAGCATTGCATAATTTTTTTCCCTCTCTAGTCTCTCCTATAATGATTTATTGAAATGAAAAATTTCCAAGTTTTGCATTTGCACTAATGGACTGAAATTTAGTTCTCAGGGTCCTGGCATCCAATGTCAAGAAAGCAGTCCTGGGTTAAGAAGAGACAAACTCTTGGAAAGATTTACGACAGGAATTTAATCATAACAACTTCAGCAGTCAAAGTTGTGTTCCCTTTTGAGGGTAAGGGGAGCAGGCCAAGCAAATAAGGCAAAACCAACAATAAGAAATACGTTATATGCATCAAATAAAAATCAATGAGTTTCTGTTTCAGTTGATCAAAGCTCCTTAAAGTCAGTTGAGACAATGTTAGAATGCCAAGCTTAGTTCAAGAATCACCATCCCTAGAAATATCATTTCATTTTGTTCTGCCAGCTAATAACAACAGTTTTTCTTTATTGATGTTTATATAAGCTCTTTCCAGCTGTTCTCAGTTTTTCCTCAATAAAAAGCTGCACACCTGGTACTAAAATTTGCGTTTTGTTTTTTTTGTTTTTGTTTTTTTTGTTTTTTTGTTTTTAATAAATCTCAGGGATGTCTTACCGTCAGTAAAGCATTTGCCAGAGAACACTGGCCACAGATTTAGTGAGAAGTGAAGACAGACAACAATTTTGGTACTTCTGTTTCTCTGAAGCACTGCTAATAACTAGTATCTTCTCAGACAGAGGTAGTTTGACCTAAAATCTTCTATCTTGGTGTTCTTTGAAAGGTAAAGCCAGTGCATTTCATTTGTTTTCCCTCAGTTTAGTAATTTTAGAGCAAGAGAGAAGAAAAGGGGCCATTGTAGGGCCAAAGCATCATACATAATCTTGAGAAAGACTAATGTGGTAAAGTCATATAAGCAAGAAGGCATGATTAAAATAGCGTAGGAAGTGTGCTTTTAGGCTCTCCTCACCTCCAAAGTGAGTGACCTGAACTATGGGAGCAGTGCTGTCACCTAGCTCCAGGAGCATGTTCTCTTTCTTGCAGAAGACATGAGTCCCATGTACCCCTTCTACTGTTGATTCTGTGTCACAGAAAACTGCTGAGGGCTTACTTTTCTCCACAGTATCTGGTACTGGTCACAGTTAGAGACAGGATATCAGGCCAGGAACATCTCAGCTGCACTCCAGAAGTCCCTTCCAATGTTCCTCCAGCAGTATCAGATATACACACAAACAGAGAACTTCAAGAGCACCAAAACAACGTGGCAGGCCAGCTGCTAGGAGTGCCACAGCCATCTATGTTTTTTGCTCAACAGGGACAATGACGGTTGCAGTTGTGAACAGAATTTGTTGTTTATTGATAGGGAAGAAGCTTCCTTAGCAGTCGTGGTGTTAAATTACCATCTTTTTATGTAAGGGGAGACACCTCCACTGTGACTGGTGCAATGACAGGTTGACGGACTCAAGCTCAAAGCACAGTGAGAGCTCAGGAGCAGAGAGCATATGGTGCAGCAGAAAGCCGCATTGCTCAACACCAAACACAGTCTGTCAGCAATTCTGTTGGGCAGAAAGGTGTTAAGGGAGAAGCCTGTCCCAGGAACAGCTCCAGGTGGCAAGAGGAATCCCTCTGCTACTCCCCATCCCTCCAGCAGTACCTCAGAAGCTGACATGGAGAGACTGCTTCTGCCGCCAGCAGTGAGATGCCAGTGAGAGAGGAGCTGTGATGTTCCCCGCTCCACCAGGTGAGGAATAGCAAGCCTCTTGCACACATTCTCAAAAGGTCCCCAAACAAGACTACCTCCAACTGTCTTGCAGGATGAGGTTCCTTGACTCTTGGCTCCCACTAGCACCTGCAAGTGGGTCCCATACACAGCTGCACAGAGAAGGTAAGACCTGACCTTTAAAGATGATTCACCTTGGTGAAGACATGCTGGCTGTCTTACATCACCTCTTTGTCTTGTATGTGCCTTGATATTGCTTCCAGGAGGATCTTTTCCATGATCTTGCCAGGCACAGAGGGGAGGCTTGCTGGTCTGTAGTTCCCCAGGCCCTCCTTTCTGCACTTTTAAAATGGGAATCATAGAATCATAGAATCATAGAATATCCTGAGTTGGAAGGGACCCTTAAGGATCATCAAGTCCAACTCTTGACACCGCACAGGTCTACCCAAAAGTTCAGACCATGTGACTAAGTGCACAGTCCAATCTCTTCTTAAACTCAGTCAGGCTCGGTGCAGTGACCACTTCCCTGGGGAGCCTGTTCCAGTGTGCAACCACTCTCTCAGTGAAGAACCCCCTCCTGATGTCAAGCCTAAACTTCCCCTGCCTCAGCTTAACCCCGTTCCCGCGGGTCCTGTCGCTGCTGTTAATGGAGAAAAGGTCTCCTGCCTCTCGACACCCCCTTACGAGGAAGTTGTAGACTGTGATGAGGTCTCCCCTCAGCCTCCTCTTCTCCAGGCTGAACAGGCCCAGTGCCCTCAGCCGTTCCTCGTACATCTTCCCCTCCAGGCCTTTCACCATCTTTGTAGCCCTCCTCTGGACACTCTCCAACAGTTTCATGTCCTTTTTGTACTGTGGTGCCCAGAACTGCACACAGTACTCGAGGTGAGGCCGCACCAGCGCAGAGTAGAGCGGGACAATCACCTCCCTCGACCTACTAGCGATGCCGTGCTTGATGCACCCCAGGACACGGTTGGCCCTCCTGGCTGCCAGGGCACACTGCTGGCTCAATATTCAACTTGCTGTCTACCACGACCCCCAGATCCCTCTCTGCGGGGCTGCTCTCCAGCGTCTCATCGCCCAGTCTGTACGTGCAGCCAGGGTTTCCCCGTCCCAGGTGCAGGACCCGGCACTTGCTCTTATTGAACTTCATGCGGTTGGTGATCGCCCAGCTCTCCAATCATTCATCCTACTGGACAAAATGTCCAGTAGGGGAAGGGGAATGATGTTCCCCTTTTTCTAGTCACCAGGGGTTTTGCCTGACTGACAGGACTTATCAAACATGACGGAGAGAGGGCTTTGCAACTATATCAGCCAACTCCTTCAGGACCCTGGGGTGTGTGTCAACAGGCCCTGTAAACTCGTTCCGCTTCATCAGGTGGTCTAAAACATATTCTTCGCTTACAGCAGGAGGGACTTTGCTCCCCCAGCCCTTACCTACAGGTTTAGGGAAACAAGAGTTGTAGAAAGCCTGACTGGCAGTGAAGACTGAGGCAACTAAGTTGTTGAGTACCTCAGCCTTCTCCATGTCTGTTGTTATCAGTTCTCCCTTCTTGTTTATCAGAGGGGTTACACTCTCCTTGGCCTTTCTTTTCTGAGCAATGTACCTATAAGAATCTCTTATCTTTTGCATCCCTTGCCAAGCTCAGTCCCATCTGTGCCTTGGCTTTCCTGATCCCATCCCTGCACATCCGGACAGTATCCCTGTACCACATGTTCCCAGGCCATATGTCCCTGCTTCCACTGCCTGTGCACTTCCTTCTTGTGCCTCAGTCTGACCAGCAGGTCCTTGCACGCCCATCCTGTTTTCCTGCCCTTCCTGCTTGCTTCCTTACACAGGGGAATTGAGAGTTCTTGTACTCTATGAAAAACATCCTTAAAGAGTTGCCAGCTCTGCTCAGCTCCTTTGTCCCCAAGGACAGTGTTCCAGGGGATCCCATCCACTAGGTCTTCTTTAAATAGCTGAAGATTTTTAAGTAGTCACATTGCACATGGAGAAAGATCAAAAACAAGGGCACAGACTGAATCTCAGTGTAAATGCCCTTTAGAGAGGGAAAATAAAGTACTTTTATCCCACATTCTGGGAAGCAGACTTGAACGTTTCTGAGAAGCGTTCAGACTCCCTGGCCCCCAACCCTCGACTTGCCACAACCCAACACTTTCACCCACACCCCAGTGGAAAAATCCATTAGGGTTGCCCAGGATTACCCTGTGAGATGTCCTCCCATACAGCTGTGCTTTGGAGGAGTACTTACTCTGTAGCCATCTTTCTTTCCTCAGCTTCATTTTTTCTTTTTTTGAAAGAATTGGTTTTTCTTCTAAACCTAGGAAAAAAAAGAGACATGAGATGGAGCTTGGCTTCTGCACACTAATTCTCTGCTGGACGCTTCACAGAGACAGCACTGCAGAGTCTGTAATCTTTTGTTCAACCTTTGTCGCCTTTGGATGTGTCAGCATGTTGGACAGGCTGCCCACGGACTTACATCACATCTCAACTCAGAGCTCAACAAATCAAAATTGGCTCACTGTTAATTAAGAAATAAGGCAACAAGATCAGATCAGCAGCACAGGCCCTGTTTTTTTGGTAGCTCAATGCTTTTCATGAGAATTTTGCACCTCATGTTCTGCATTCCCACAGGAACCTGGCCTGAGTAGCTGGCATCTCCTTCTGAAAGCTAGCCGCAACCATTCATCACTCCACAGGCATCCATGTACCAAGACAAGTTGCCACAGATCTCTGTTAGGTCTGGGTTTATTTCCTTTTTGAGGCTGCCTGAGCAACAGATTGCTAAACCAAGATAAATCTAATAAACCAGCGAGGACAGACTCAGAGCGCTTACAGTTTCCAGAAGTGGAAGCAAAAAGCAAGTTTCAGTCTGAAAATATGCATACCGATAAAACTAGGAAGACAAGTAATACAGACTGCAGGCATGCAGGGATAGAAGAAAAGGCCTTCTGACACGGCTGCTGGGCAGCCACGTAAGCAATTGGCCCATCCTCAACTTCTGCCCAGACTGCAAGTGGCAGGCAGACAGAGGACTGGAAAGGGTCTGAAAAATGCAGATCTGTGGCATGCCTAAGTAGCAGCCCATTATTAATAGCTTAGAACAAGGCTAACACCTACTGTACACTAAATTCACTATTCGGAAAACAGCGGTTAATTGCTGATACTCAATACCAAAGGAAAAAAAAACTCCCAAATGTTCTTACTGGAGATGCACTTCAGACACTACAAATTTTTATCTTACCTTCCTTTTTTTTTTTTAAAGAAAAATAAACAAAACAACTTTATTCAACTTTTCTCATGAAACATCCTGTGAACACTGCTACAGGAATGCTAATAGAGGAATAAGCTCCCCAAACACCACTCCTCTCACCTTAGGCTATTCTTAAGCTTAGAAAATAAAAAAAGGTCCTTTCTCTCCCCCTTCAAATAGAATTCAGAAAGAATAAAGGAATTTAATACAACTCTGAAAACAATTCACTGAAGACAACTTCTCTGAAGCTTCAAATCTTTCAGGATGATTTAAACAAAAGCAGGATCAGAACTTAATAATTTCAATGTGTGAAAATCAGAACAGGCCTGATGAGGTTGGGGGGACTTTTACATAAAGGCAGCAACAACAGCAACAAGTTGAGTTTGAGTTTCTAAAGGACACGGAGAATGAAGCTATTGCTTTCTTTGCCTCTTGTCCCAGAAAAACGTTACTGCAATTAATGCACCAAAGAAGCAAGAAGCAAACCATACTGAGAAGCAACCAGTTATTTAAAAAGCTCATTTAATAATTTTAAGGGTAAATTTCATAAATCCATTTACTGGGGCTTCCAAGCAGATGCTACAACAACTGACTTAGGTAAGTTTAAATCACGATTAACTGCCCGCCTCTCTCAATTTAGCGGGGTCTGGGACCTGCCTGAGCCAACCCCCCCACCACCTTGTCTGAACTGGGAATGCAGCCCACCAGGCTCCCTGTCCAGTTAAGGGACAGACAAATGTCAACAATCCCACTGCAGTCTGCTGCTCATCTTCTTGGACAGGATTCCAGACGATGCCTGAAGCAGCTGTTCTCCTGACTTCTTGCCCCAGCCAGGATCAGTGCTGAGCACAGTGGCAGAGATTCAGGCAAACGCCAGCACATGGCACCAGTCTCCTGCCGTAATTGCATGTCCTCAGTAACCAACTTCCAGCTGCCCTTCCCACACACCATCACCACAAATTCCTGTGATTTCACTGCCAGAGAAACAATAATGGATCACAAGAAGCCAAAATGTGAATAGCAAAACACATCCCAATGATGTCTGAGTGGGTGCTGAGACCGGAAGCCTTCTCCCTGCATTTCTAGCAGATCCCAACTATATGAGCAGTTTCAGATTTCAGAAGCAAAAGCAATGGGGAGATTTGCCCCCTTGTCTGAAAACATGCTCATTACTTCATTGGGAAAACAGCGCCCAGTGGGATTTGTTAATGAAAAAAATTCAACCAGCTGGCCAATTCTAGTAATAACATCAATTCAGATATTTTTCTTCCCAAACAGCAGCAGAATATTTAAGGAAACACAAAAGCTGTTTTCTTGGCAAGAGCCCAACCTCTACAAGCAGAATGACAAGCACTCAGCCCTGGGGCCTTGAGCTGCAGATTTCCAGGGCAGTGCCAGGGAAGGGGAGCATCCCTCCACTGTCCATGGGACACGGACTAGGTGGGCAGCCTAATCTATCTGCGTTCGGGGGCTAATTTTAAGGGAGTATGGGGGGCAAATCTTATGGACCAATATTAATATTGACAGAATGGTGTCTGGGTGTTTATTACAATGGAGTTTTTGGATGCTGTCTGACACATTAAAAACCCACATCAGCCATGACAGCTAGGTCGTATTAACCATCAGAGAGCAATTAAGGTCCCACAGGCCAAGAGAGCTCCACAGATTCAAAGGCCTTACCATTGGTGATTATTCCCGAGGAAACACACATGTCTAGCAGCTCTCTGGCTGGAAGGGGCTGCTTGTGAACACTTGTCAGGGTTTCAGCCTCCCATATGCCACAAAGACATCCAGCCCCCACCTGGGGAGGTGACAAGAGCGAGGTGCCAGTTCATCAATTCATCCCACACATCTGCAGAGGCCACCAGCACTCCTCCTCTTGCAGCAAATGGAGTGGCCAACCCCTACCCTTCTGCACCAAGCCTGCAAAGAATAGCACTGCACATTCCACAGGTATTTTCACTTTGTATATCCCTCCCCACCCATCAAAAAGGGGTTTTTCTGTTGTTACAAGTTGCCAAGTTGTGTTTGGCAACTTCCAGTTGCAGTGGTGAATGCCAAAGCTGCTGAAAATTCACTGGAGAACTTTTCCATCAGAAGGGGCAGAATTCTGTTAATTAACAGCACAGCCTGTCCCCAGGTAGTCTTTATTTTTATTTAGTTTGCATACACCTCTGAGATCAAAAGTCAGCCTGCAGCTCCATTTTAATTATTATTCCATGAAATGGGGGGGGGGGGGGGGTTCTCTCCCTCCCTCCAACCTATTCTATATCTAATTTAACGACACTTGGCTTTGAAATTTTGATCACAGGAAAGTAAGGTTACCAAAACCATTTACATTAGCTGAGGGTAATTCACATACTGTAACTTGACAATTATTCCTTTTAGTGAGGATGTGTTTTTCTTCCCTCCTATCTGTACAGTACAAAACATCTTAAATAAAAACAAATTATCTAAATAGCAACACCTTTCTGCCTCCTACATCAAACGTTTGATACTATCCCTGGCAATTCTCAGGATCCTGCTTTCATGGCAGAGAAGCAGGTTATTTCAGCACAACTTCATTTCAGGAACAGTTATGGGTTGTTTTTGTTCGTTTGTTTCTGTTTTGTTTCTCAAGGAGTGCTGTCAAGGTATTTACACTAAAAATACATACATCTCCCACCTTAAAAACTTCCAATTTACCATTGCTAGGCATTCAGAAACAAACCTAGCACAGACAAGAGACTGGGTTAAAGGCATAATACCACAGGTTTCTCTAAACCACATGGTCTCACTTTCCAAGCTTCAGTCCACAGCGAAGATGAAAACAGGGGCTTCACAGGCATACTGAAACAGTTCCTGGAAATCACATTGGTTCGAGGACTCAGTTGTGAGCAGAAATATCAGACAAAATCACACCTGTGCCACGCCGCACTGTAACAGAGGCTTCTGCAACACAAGCATCTGCTCCTTCCTCACAAAGCTACAGCAAAGCACCAAGTCCCCTTCTGGTAAGTTATTAAAAAATAGCATGTAGTATTAAGCAGTATTCCCAGAACTCTGGTGATATGTAACAGTGAGGCAGCTGCTGCTTGAAACATAATATTTTGGCAAAACAGGGTACAGTATAAATTGAAGTTAAACAACAACAGATGTGTTAATTTCAGCCCCAGTTGTTTAACAGCAGCAAAAATGAGCATGTGCCTGCAGCTGGTGAACAAATCCACCGAAGAAATTTTGCAAAGAGTACATCCAAAAGCGGAAGACTGGGTGGGTTTTCTGTTGTCAGGTTTTTGATTGGTTGGTTTCTTAAAATTACATAGTGTCACTTGTAAATTGTCTGTTATTCTTTTTCACTGAAAAGGCCTGAGAAACAGCAAAACACTTGCATTTCTCCCAGTCTCCTGGTGGAAAGCAACCATGGTGTGACCTGACAGAAGTCCAAGCAGAAGCCTGAAGGTGTTTTTTTTTTTTTTTTCCTGCAAGAAAACTGACAGACAGCACAAGCCAGGAAGAAAGTCAGCCAAAATGTTCCCCAGCAGTGAGGCAGCACTCCCTGGGCATCCTCATCCCATTCAGCAGCTCAGCTCCCAAACAAGGTGGCTTCAAATTCTGCTTCTCCTCCAGAAAGCACTGCTCCACAAGTGTCTGAGGAGACCAGGGTACATGGGACTAGTAAGACCTAGATGTTGAGGTGGTGTGGGGACATGCATGGTTCAGTGGGTGACAGGGGTATTATGATTAGATGGTTGGACCAGATGATCTTGGAGGTCTTTTCCAACCTTAATGATTCCATAAAGGCCAGGGGCCTGATATTTTTGCCCCCTTACTCTTAGGAAAACCCTCAGAGACAGCTTAGTAGCCTGCACAAAATGCACAGAGACCATAGCAGGGAGTGTTTGGGTTTTACTGACTCCAAGTCCTAGCACCCTCAGTAGTCTCAGGAAACAATACTGAAAAGTATATGATAGCCCTTAATGGGATAGGATGGGTTTCACCATGGATACAGCGTCTGCTTTTTATATTCTAGAACAAGCTGCATTATTTTTGATCATGTTTAATCATTACACCAGCACACAAGCTTTCCTTCTTCCCCCAGTGAGAGAAGCATCCTATTTGAAATACAGTCTGCATTCCCAATCCTTCCAGAACCCCGTGGTTATTTAAAGAGCCTACTTTCAAACCCCACTTCGCACCCCAAGCGAGGGTGACTAATATCCTCATATTGATGTCATGCCTCCAAAAGGCCTAGTAAACATTCCCAGATTCCAACCCGCTACAGCAAGGACGCTAAACCTCCCTCTGCAAAAGATTCACCTCCAGTTCGCAACAGAAGTGACGTCACTTCGGTCTTCAAAAAAGGCAAGGAGGACCCGGTAACTATAGACAGGTCAGCCTCACCTCCACCCCTGGTAAGGTGATGGACAGCTTATCCTTGGCGTTGTCTCTAGTCCTATCAAGGATAAAAAGGTCATTAGGGGCGGTCAACATGGCTTCAGCAAGGGGAAGTCATGCTTGACCAACCCAATAGCCTTTTATGAAGATAAAAGCAGGTGAATAGATGATGGAAAGGCAGCAGACACGGTCTATCTTGATTTCAGTAAAGCATCTGACACCGTCTCCCACAGCATCTGCACAGCTAAACCGAGGAAGGGTGGTCTGGGCGTTTCGGTAGTGAGGTGGACTGTAAACTGGCTGAAGGAAGGAGGCCAGAGAGTTGTGGTTAATGGGATGGAGTCAGGCTGGAGGCCTGTGCCTAGTGGAGTCCCTCAAGGGTCAGTCCTGGGACCAGTATTATTCAATATATACATCAATGACTTGGATGAGGGAATGGACTGCACCATCAGCAAGTTTGCTGGTAACACAAAACTGGGACAAGCACCTGACACACCAGAAGGCTGTGCTGCCGTCCAGCTGGGCTTTATTCACTTTCTTTATCACCATTGAAGCTTAAGAGTCAAGTCTTCATGAAGTGCAAGACTGGAGCTGAGGCCAAAGTCTGCTTCAGACAGCACTGGGGATGGCACCATACATTTCCTTGCCTCTCCTTCAGGAGAGAGTCTTATCTGCTCAAGATACTCCATAAGAAACAAACCAGCGCAACTCTGCTAACTCCAGGTTATAAAGCTGATGAACTTGTACACCAGTACTGAACATTATGATAGAGGTAAAACAACTTCCTCTGTTGTAATTCAGACAGAGGGGACAATGGAGTTATGCAAAGCCCTTAAGTGTGGAGATGTCACTGAGAGCATGGGCAGCCCTCCCTCCTCAAGGACACCAGCCTTCCCAGTGTAACTGCACCTAGCCCTAGGACAAGTTTTGCAAACAAGCTGTACGTATACCCCCTTGAGAGTACACCAATATCCCTACTTCCTGGTCCTGCTTGGAAGGACACTGGCCCAAGAAGATCTGTGGAGTCTGTTCCACTGCCAATTCCCAGCCTTGTCAGTGGAAGCCTCCTCTCCTCTGGCACATGTTATTTCTGTGAAATAGCACAGGTGCCTGGGGCATGAAGCACTACACTAGTGCTTGCATTCATAGCCTGGGTCACACACAGTGGGAACCAGGGCTCACAACTGCCACATTACTATCCTCATCTCTGCCACAGACACTTTTTCTTTCTCAAGTTTTGTACAAGCTGACATTTCTTCAAATGCAGCAGAAAAATAAAATTATGTTCCCTGCAGCAAGACAGCTGGCACTTTTTCTCTGCAGAGACAGTTTCTAAAAACATCCCTAGAGATCCAAGAGTTCAGGCCCTTAGCTCTTATTAGCATACATTCTCAAATGCCATGCTTCTAGTTCAATGAATTCAAAATATCTGTATCATTTTACAGATTGCATATAGGGGCATGAAGAAACTTATAAGGAGGGCTCTGTTTTTACACTTTCACTGTGCAAAGGTGACTGACAAATGTAGCACCTTCAATGTGAAAAGACTACAGAGAGAGAGACAAGGAGGTCAGCCCTAGGAAGAGGTAGTGATGAACACTGCCAGTGTTATGTCATATGTAAGAGGTCTAGGGAAAAAACAGAGAGAATACATCCTCATTTATAAACACTGACCTTTGAGAAAGGCTTGCAGCAAGGGCAGACCATGCACTGCTACAAGGTACTGGGAATCTCTCTTGAACTCTTTGTGGAATCATAACACAATTAGTTAAAAGATTCATAGAAAATAAGTAAGAAAGATCAATAACAAACCAAGGAGGTTAGACCTGACCACCTCCTTAACACCTGATCATGCAGAGTAGCAGGATTTTGTTTTTCCAGTTAGTTTTCCAGACAAAAAGAGCATTAGAAGAACTGAGAGCCAGAGCCTCTCAGCTCTGCTGCAGAACACGACCCTCCTTCCCTGGTTAGCGGGATTTTGACAGGTCCAGTCTCTTGTGAGCCCATCCTCAGTTTATGTAGGAAGGAAAGTGCACAGATCTGTGACTCTCTTCTCAGAAAAGACCTGCCCTTGCAAAAACAGTATTTGAAAAGTCACCTTGGCAACAGAATTCCTTCAAGCACGTATACATAAGGCAATGACTCATAGGTTTGCCATCACAACCTGAAAACAAGGTACCAGGAACACAGGGAGGTGTCATTCTCAGCTGCCTACCTCCTGCAGCCAAGTATTTTTAAGGTTGGTAAAAAACCATGGGCACCCCCAACACGAATGACCAAAGCAAACTCAGGGAGTCCACAGTCTGGAAAAGTCCAACAAGTCCTCATCCACAGAGGACAAAAGCTTATATAACAACAAAGACAGATATAAAGACATTTGTGTTGGTACTGTACTTTGGATAGGAAGCAGTGGGAGGAACAGCAAATAAAATACATTTTCTATAAAAGTTTAGACAGCAATAAATATCTGCAATGAGGTTTGCTCCAAGACCAAAATTAATTCATGTTTACCAATGGAGAAATTCCATCCTTAGAGCTTACTGAGGAAGACAGAATAGTGAAGCACTGCTAAGCTTTCTGACAATGCCTCACAGGTTGGTATTTTAAAGAGATTTTCCTCAAAATATCATTTCCATTCCCACTAAAAAGATTATATTTTACTACATTCTCCTTTGATGAGTTTGAGAAATTAGTAGTTCAATACCTTCTGCAGTATTAGATCTTGTGAGATCTCAATTTGAAAGCAGTACACTATTTTATTTTACCCAGTGCTTGTAATTTATGCAAAATGTAAGAAAAAAAGTTAATTAACCTTGATTTGCTTGTCTTTTACCAGTATATTAGCTACTAGATAACTAAATGAGGTAACTAAATGCACCTAGCTCATAAATATATAGCCATGAATGCTCCTCTGGTCATTACCTTAGCTGAGAAACTCAGCACTGCCAGTCTTTCATGGAGTGGTCTAGAACTTCATCTTCAGCTCTAATTAGTTAAGTAAGATCCCCCAAACGAGAAACAGTTTTTGGCAGAGCTGATGGGAATTCACTGTGAGGCCGCTGCTCTCCAGGAAGCACCACACAGCCTGGAGCTTCGCAGCAGTGATGCACAACTCCACTGGGCTGCAAGCCAAACACCCCCCACCATGTCCAAGGATTCACTGCATCTTTTGATCCAAGAGGCACAGAACCTTTCCCCTTCCCAAAAACTCAAACCTTCTCTCTAGCAAAGGGATTTATGCAGAGTCACAACCTGTGGGTGCAGGAACTGCTCCAATGCAGAGCACTCAGTGCGCTGCTAGCTCTACCAGCCCTTACTTTCCATCAGGTAGATGTTAAAGATGTAACAGGTTCCTGGATCTGCTGTGGTGGCAGTGAATATCAAAACCAAGAGACAAAATGTGCCAGAGCTACCATTATATCAAGTATTGTTCTAGTAGGTGCTTGCATCCAAAGAGCGCTCTCTCCTCTCTCCATGTTTCATTTCAAGTTCCTTGGGGGGCTGCAGTCCCAGTTCCTGGTGGAGGCTATACTCTTGAGATTTGGCAGAGACAACATAAAGCAGCAGCTGTTCATTAATATCATGGTAAGTCCAAAATGAGGATCACTATTGGTAAATAAAGCAATAGGAATTAGGATCAGAGCAGAACCAATACTTTCCTTATGCAGCACAAGCAGAATTTCACATCTTCACCCTTCTGCTGATTGGTCACAAAAAAAGTGCCCCCTGTAAGGCACCATACCTAAAAACACCTAAGAGAGAGAATCAACAGCAATCATACAGCTTCTGTGTTTGTTATCTCACCTGTTAAGAATTTGACTTGCTTTCCATTCCCAGCTGGTGGCTACTAGAACCTCTTGCCTTAGTTTTGGTGCCTGGCATTACTTCCACAAGTGTGTTCTCACCTATCACTTCCTATGTGCTCTTTCAGCTCCTTGTAAGAGTCAGCACTCTTCAGCTGTACATCTTACTGTATTCTCAGTGCACTGGTTTAGTGATGACCCTGCCAAACAGTCTTTTGATGTCTTCCCTAGGTTTGACAACAGGCAGATTTGCCATCTGAATTTCTACATTTCAGTCCTCAGCTTCTGAAGAGTTCCATTAATAGGACAGCACGCAAAAGACCCGTTTTATCTAAAATGCTGATTTTATTGTTTACACCTCAGACAATTTTATATCTCATGCAAGTCATGCACAAGAGAGATTTAGACATAACCAGCATTTGTTCATGTTTCTGAACACATTGGCATGTTCGCCACAGCTGCATTTTAACTGCAGATATTTTTCTACAAGTACCCATCAGAGAACCTCATTTTATGCTGCATTTCCCTCAATGCTAAGGCAGTGGCTTAATGGAGTGCTGCGGGAAGAAAAGATGGCAGAGCAGTCGTACAGCTAAATACACAAAACTTGATTCAAGGCTGCACCTTCAGTCTTCCCTTTGCACCTATTTCTACATAACTACACATAAAGGTGTACAAAGAGATGCTGTTTCTGCAGTAACATGCAGCTTCAGATTCCCATACAGGCCAAAAGAGCTGCTCTGTCCTTTCCCCACAAGGAATTTACCAGTGGAGTGCACAGCAATCCAAGGCTGTCAGAACAAGCCATACATTTAAATGTGGCAAAGATTAACAGGGACAGCACGGGTATCCCTGGGCTGTGGGAGTTTGCAGCCAGTCGGCAGCGTTTTCTGTAAAGCACAACGTCCTTTGGCTGGCTGCGGAACGCCGTCTGCTCTCCATGCAGAAGCACGCTGCAGCTCAGCATGGGTTTTGCAAAAACAGTAATGACAGGCAGCAAATTCTCTCCCTGGCTTGGGAAAAACCCATGGACAGAGTACACATTCCAAATTTCCACATTCCAAATTCAGACAAACTCAGAACCTAAGGAAATGTGAACTGAGATTCCAAAACTATCTTGATCCAAATCCTTTTGTTTTGATGCTTTCTATTTAGCTCACTTGTTTTGGAAATGCAATGTTGCAAAACAAAACAATTTCAAGGCTTTTTCCTCATTTTCTTTGACTATTCCTCACAAACAATTCAGGCTAGCAAATTAAATTTTAGGCATTTTTTTCCCCAATAGAAATGCAGATCAGGAACAACTCTATAAAGAAAAAACAAACATCCTTAAGATTGTCCTGCAGTAACCAGACATCCTGCAGCACAACTCTGTCAGGCATCTTAAACACAGACAGGAGATGCTATATCAATACTACTGGACTAGAAAAACATTGTACGAAATTCTGTGCTTTAACAGACAACATTTCTCCAAAGGGGAAAATTACACAGCAAACCGTTGTGTAAGTGGTGTTTCTAATGACAAACCCTTTCACACTTTTCCATGCAGCACGCAGGCTTGGTTTTGTGTGTGGCTACTCCCAAGCTTTGAATCTAAATGTTCTCCTAACATTCATGCCCTACAAGTCAAGTCACAGGTCAGCCCTCTCCATACAGGGAGGGATATACCATGGTTGCAGTGGTTTTCAACTCCACAGCCCACCCACTCTACTCTAGGAAAGCTTGACTTAAGTATTTGAAAATACTTCTGGCAGTTTTGTTCAGATGGCCAAGACCGGTCACCCTCTGTACCCAGAGAGGGAGACGGACCAGTTACAGTAACTGAATATTCGCAGCTCATCATCAAGCACTTGCTATACCACAGCTGTGCTGATTTAAAACAGCCACGTAATAGGCTAGCCTCACATTTAAACCCCCTAATATTTTAAAACCTTCATAATAAAACTAGGTTGAGCTCATGAGAGATCACAGTAATTACAAGGGAGGGACACGAAAGGGAAAGCTCTGTACCTCCCACCATGTTCTCTAAAGTCAGGCTACACAATACTTGTGTATGCTGCTTGCAGCACTTGCTAAGCCAGCACAGGGACGCAGTTTCACATTAAGCACACAGCTCATATTAAAGATGTTCTCTGACCAGAGGTTTTCAAAGATTTTTCATGGGCAGAATCCAGCATGACCTGGTACCAAGACATCAGAGTAGAGAAACCTTTTTCCCCCGTTTGTGCTTCTTAAGTCCTGTATCCACACTGTCTGTCTGTAGTCTCTCTGTAGGTCTGATGAAGGCACAGGACTCCATCCTGGAGCAGAGTGGAGGCCACCAGGGAGCAAAGAAGACAAGTTCCATCTATTTGCACACACCGTAACAAAAGAGCTGGCAGGGGAAGATACCTTACAGCAAACAACTGATGAGCTCCCCAGTCAGGTCAGCCCCTGAAAGCTACTCGCTCCATCCAAGTAAAGGAGATGTTGGCATTTACAAGTCTCCAAAAGGTGGGATATTAACTACAAGTATTTCAGCTTGGCTTCCAGCAAATGAGAAGATTTAGCAGTAACCAGAGGGGTGGCATAGGGCTTCTCCTGGAAATTTATGGCCAGCAGAAAATAACAAGCAAGAACATGTCAAGAAACAACAGCACCAGCAAGTTAGCAATGCTCAGACTACCGCTGACAAAAGGACTCAGAACTGCTAAAGACTAAGATGAAAGCAAACAGCACATGCACACTACTACTTAAGCTGTTAGGTACCAAACGGTATTGGAATGACACATTGTTATACATAATTAATATATTAATTAATTTGTCTGCTGAGCGCACAGTGATCAATACTTAATTTTATTCCTAGGCAACACAACAATGTCAGCCAGAAATTGAATTGAGTAGACACAGCAGATACATAACTTCAGGGTAAATACAAAACCATCACAAGAGCAGCAGTAAGTGGGACCTGTACAGAAGTCTCAGCAGCATATGCAGAGTAGAGAGATTGTATCACAGACATCTTCACAGCGAAGGAGGAAGTAGAGCTTAGCTGCAAAGATCAGAAGACTGTCGTAACTGGCTGAAAGTACAGGTGACAGAAAGATATTGTGCAGAGGGGAGAAGGAGAAATGCAAGAACGGGCAGAAACAGGGACATTAAGTGTAGTGAGACATGCACAAGGCACTGTTAAATATACAACGAGGTTTGTCTTCTGACAGAGAGATCAGTCCAGGGCTGCCAGGCAATGGATGACCTGGTAAATCCAAAGTACACAGAAAGCCCACCTGGGCAGAACCTGGGCAGAAGCAGGGAGCCATGCTTTCAGGAAGGCAGGGGGACCGTTCTGCTCTCAGCCTGGCAATTCACAGAGGTTATCCATTCAGATTACTCCTGCCCACAGGGCACACAAGGGGCAGATAAGCCAAGTTTTATCTCCTTACATTAGTGGTTAGCAAATATGTATTCAGAGGCAAAACAGATGACAGAGAAGAGCTGGGAGAAAAGTTTTTTTTTTACCCCTCCATTATTTCCTCAGTTTCCAGTTTGCTCAAGAAGAACCAAATACCTTACCCAAACATCTTCCCTTTCAGAAATAGCTGTGATCACGTCAGTCAGTGCTTTTCATAAAAATCCAAACCTATTACTTTCCTATTACTTTTTAAACAGGACAGCCATCCCAGAAGTAACATTCAAGTCTGATCTCTGCATCCCAGCCATCCCCTGTAGCAGCCACTGATCCAATGGCAGTGAGGACTACAGATCTGAACTTGCCCAAACTAGGAGAGGACTACCTAAAATTAATTTCTGCAGTCCTCCCTGTTTCACAAATATCCAGAAATACGAGCTCACAATGAAGATCTGTCATTAAGCAAGAAGGAAAGCATGTGTGTGAAACTGTGGGAAATGCTATGATAGCTCTTAAAGATCCACACAGGCGTTTGGTTTCCCTGTCTTTTCTTGGGAGATTCATGAAATCAGCACCCGAAGTCTGCACAGGTTTCAGCTGTGAGAACCACAAGCCCTGTCCCAAATGTTACAGTTTTGTCCTAAGAAAAAAGGATTTGCCAGGTGGCCCTGACTGAACATACTCCTTTAATACTGTCACAGCAAGAAAACATCTCAGAAAGCCTTTTCAACGGGTATGCTCTCAGAAGGCAAAGACACCTGATCAGTAGGAATGACCACCTTGTCTCCATGGTCCTGAGAACTATATGGCCTTTGGCTCAGTATGCCACTAAGCTCCAAGCACAGTGGCAGAGATGTGGCAAGGAAGCTGAAATGAGACCTCTTCTTCTCCACCCCCCCACACCTTCCATTAGACCTCTGTCAAGCTGGGATTCCAACAGCCAGCAAATTGTTCCAGGAAAACACATCAGGCAAGAGACAAAAAGCCTGTGGTGTAGGCAGCCACACCTAAGGTATGCAGTCCTCAGCCTCTGATAGACTCGTGCATCAGAGAAGGAGCCCTGATTTAACAAACTCTCCATTCAGTAAATCTCATTTCTTGGCATGCCATCAGCCCTTTGCACTACATGTTTGTACAGGCCATGTCTCCAGCATGCCACTCGATATGCTAGTGCCCCACCTACTGTTAAAGAGATTGCTCCCCTCAGCAGCAAATGCTTGAGCGCAGCAAGACCAGTTGCTCCTGCACAAAACTCAGGGACCCAACATTCACAGTACAAATCAGAATAACTTACCTGCAACACAACTGGGAGAGAACTACTTTATGTCTCCAGCATGGCTTTCTGCCAGGATGCAAGTCTAATACAAAGATGGGACTGCCAATAAAGGCACGCTCCTCAAACTCTGCTGAGAGGCTCAGTGGGAGTCTGGGGAGCAGGAAAGAGGTCTGCAAGGTGCTGACCTGTCCCAGGGGACACTGAATGCCATATTGGATTGCTCATCTCTAATGGAACTAGAGAAAAAAAAATCAACTGTGATCGACTGCTCTGTTATTAAGGACAGAGACAGGGCTGTTTCCCCTGGAAAGATCGACATGCAACGTGCAGCCATATCAATACCAGCGGCATTATCAGCACATGACACTCGGAAACTTGGCATGGAGACAGGAACAGGCAGGCTCCAAGAGAGAGCAGCTTTGGGTGTAGGGAAATGAGAGCTTAGCTTGCCTAAGAGCTTGCTGCAGCACCAGAACAGCAATCCTGACCCCCTTCCACCATGCCTTCCCCACGGCCTCCTTCCACAGCTCCAACGTGCTTCTGCAATGTGCAAGTGTAGCTTACTTCCACCTGGGTTAGTTCTCTGCTAGTTTAGTAAGTTGAACCAAATCAAGTCAGCATGAGGCCAGGACGACCACATGGTCAGGAGCAAGCCACCTCATTTCAGGAGCAGAAAGTTGTTTGGAGACAGCTGAACTGATCATTCAGACTTCATCCCAGAGATGTGAAGCATCTTTAATGTGTTACAGACAGAACTTGAAATATATGAGTAGCAACACATCTCCAGGCCAACTGTTTCCTTTATTCTGACATGAAAGAGCACGTGAACACTGCACATGAACTCACAAGGCAGGACAAAGGGAACTTCTAAAGAAACGCTTGGGGTTGCAGGAATAGAGGGGCTTCTTCATATAATATATGATTTCTTCACATAACGTGGAGTACAGTCGTGGAGCACCCTGTCCACGTCTAGGACGTTGTGAATGCCAAGTATTTCTATTCTGCTTACAGAGGTTCAAAAAAAAGCAATTGGACAACTCTGCAAAAGAACAGAAGCAATACCGTACTAAGATGATGTCTTGGTTCAAGAAATCTTAAAACCACAAGTTGCTCAAGAATGAAAAGTATTTTGAGGCAAGTACTGCTTCTGGGAAGTACTGCAGCTTTCCACTGCTAATTGCTGCCAACAGATAGGATTACCCAGCTTGGCTATCCTTTTGTTCTAACCCAGCACACCCAGTTGCGTAGGAAGGTGGGTAAGATCTTGTCACAGTCAGAGGTTCAGCAGTGACAGTAAGAGGTCCAGCGCTGACCAAGCCCTGATAAACAAGAGAAGCATGGAAATCACGGCTCTGTGTCTCTGGCCTGGAGATCTAGCTTGGTATTACCAGCAATGGGCACAACACTGGAAGTTAAGTACAATTTCAGCAGTTTGACTAGTGAGGATCATTATTATTGGTTGTTACAGTTTCTTTCACAGATGTTTTCACAGATGTCTCTAGACCAGAAAACCCTCAATGATCTACTAAGATCATGCTAAAAAAAAATAAAAATGAGGGGATGAAAGACCACAATCTGGGAATATTAATGCCTTACACCTAAATTTCTCTAAGAAGATCAGCTGAACTGTCATGGCATGTGATAAATTTATTCTAAATGCAGATAGAAGTCCTGCCCTCTGCTTTTTCCATGAAATCAAGAGCCCAGGTACGAAGCTGCTATTTATATTTTCGGACAGAAGCAGAAAGGCTGACCTGGATCCTGAAATGCATCCTGATTTTAAGGTTCTAGATTCATTCAAATCAAATAAAAATGCACAGCTGTGCTGTTTTGAAAGCCAAGACCGTGTTTAGGCTCCACATTGCTGAAAGCAAACGACATAGCTAATTGCCCACGGGCCTGGCTGACCTACCTCATCCCTCGCCTTGTAGACAAAGCTCCTCCACCCAAAGGAACCGAAGAAATACCTAATTCTCACCATCAGAGAAGAAGATGAATAAACTAAGCTCCTAAAACATCCCAGTACTTTCTACTCTGAACAGCAGCCTGACAGTGCAAAACAGAAGCAGCATCAAAAACAGAAGGTCAACATCAAACCAGCAGTTTCTGTCCTGCATTAATACCAGCCCATCCAAATCCTGAAAATTATTTTTCATCCTCCCCCATTTCATATTTTCCTTTAATGTTTCCAGCTACAGACTTCTCAGTTGGGTTCTGCCTCTTCCTGAGGACCTAATTATAAGAACAGACAGCCAAAAAGGCAACTTCCACTATAGGGAATAAGGCAACATGTGGCATGGGAGAAGGAAGGCAATCAGAGGTACAGAGCTGGTTGGAGCTGACTTGACACCATGGCTTCCTTTCCCAGCCAGACTTGGACTCTTCCATTTTTACTCCAGAAGAGCCATGTTGTTAGACCACGGAGAGAGTTAAGGAGGGGGGAACAGCTGGCAGAAGAATCTTAACAGGAAAACTTGAATGCATGCTCTGAACAGACAGCTTTTTGGTATGAACCCTGAACATATTTCCCAGATCCATGTGTTGAAAGAGTTATGATAAACACACCCTAAGATCTCTTCCGTCTCTTCTTCCTCACTGCTTACTTGGGAAGCAGCTGGACAGTTTAGTCTCTTGCGGCAGAAACGCCCCTCCTCTTGTCCTACAATCCTGTTAACTGTCCAATGAATGAGCCACATCCACATTACTCTCTTGCTTTCCTACTCACTCTCTAGGGGTACTGGAACATCAAGACTTTCCTCTCAAAACACAGCAAGAAGATTTTGGTAAAAAGGCCACCAAAACACAGAGTATCAGCTCAAAATTGTGCCAGGAACCTGGTGGTAAGACACTGTGCAAACACACCAAGATACAGGAGCTTTCAGGTACAGATGAAAGGGCACAGAAGGTGGTGTCCAAACGGGCTCTTTCACTCCAGTTGAAGCAAAGAAAGAAAGAGTTAATTCCCTTTGCAAGAAAAGGTATACTCTATGCACACCTACTGCATGCTACCTGAGCATTTCAAATGCAAAAGTTTCAAAGATGCACGCAGAGGCGAAGACCCTCTGCCCTGCAAAAGGAGGAGATACACAGGAGAGGACTGAAAGCCTTAGTCTGTTTTAGAAATGGACATAAGGTGAGAAGCATGGTTAGGGCAGGCGGCCACATGATCTAAGACTTTGCAGTGTGCAGAGAATGACCATTTGCCAGAGTCATCATGTGGACAAAAGCTCTGTTAGCTAGGTCAGGCAGCTTCCTATTCGTTTCAATCCTCTGTGTGGGATGGGCTGAAATCTAGTCCTACATAACCTCACATAAAACAGGTAACAAGATGGAGGTTTGTGATTAATGAAGCTAGCAGGGAATAAGAGTAGAGAAACAGTGAAACTGAAAGGCATATCCTGCCTGCAGCTTGATGGTACAGCAAGACTGAGCTACATGAGTAGCCACATGAGTACATTAAGCCATGACAAAATGGACATAACATTTAACCACACCTGAACTGTTGCAAAAATCCTGCAATATATTACAGAGTAGAAATCTACCATCGCTGCAGCTCCACAGCGCTGCAGACACACCATGGCAGGGCTGGGGAAGAAGGGAGGATGTGGCAAGAGAGCTCTCTTCCTTCAGGTCAAAGCTTGCCACACGACAGCTCACCTCAAAATAAGAGGAAACACCACTTCCTGCAAGTCAGCAGTATATGCAGGCAGGACTAGTTTTATCATATTGACACAGATGTGTAAACACCACCTCTAAGAAACACAAGTTATCATGAGAAATGTTATCTTTATTCAAGATCATTTTGTATTTTTTTGTAAACATGTAAGTCTTAATTCGGTGGACCAGTGCCTGCAATTTGCTAATGCTGTTCGTAATCTTTACATTGAATTACAGATTCCATCTACTGGACATTTCATATCCAATGTAAGAGCCTGATTTTTTCTATCAGATATGGCTTTGTAATAATGGAAGCTAGAAATAGCTATTTCGCATTTGTCATGATGAAGCAATCACAGAAATAAAAATTGTCACCCAGCAGAACCAAGAGCATATGAAAGAATTTTTTTTTTTTAACTGTGCATGTGACCAAGCACCAGCAGAGGTTGCCCAGAGATGCTGGGGAGTCTCGCTTGTTGCAGGTACTCAAAAGCTGTCTGATCTAAGCATGGCAGTAAGTTCATCTCACCCTAAAGTACTGAATAAGCTACTCTGTCTTCCCTGAGCCGCATTCCCAAAGCTCCTGGGCTCCAGGAAGGGTCATACTCAGACATTTACCAGACTCTTCCTTTGCTGGGACACAGGGACAGGAAGCATGCGTGTTGGGTTTACGTGGCAAGGTTTTGGAAGCAGAGAGGCTGTGGGGGTAGCCTCTGTTAGAAGAGTCCAGAAGCTGTCCCTTCAGATAAAGGCCAGTTTCAGCCAGCTCCAAAGGGACACACCACAAAGCCGAGCCAATAAGCAATGTTGTGTGCGCCTCTTTGAGAACAGATTTAAGAAAGGGGAAAAAACACTGTGGTACAACAGCAGCTGGGAGGGTGAGGAGGAAGAAACAGCCATGCAGACACCGTGGGCAGCACAGGAGGGCAGGAGGTGCTCCAGGCGCCAGAGCTGAAGTTCCTCTGCGGCCTGTGGGGAGGAACCCACGCAGGAGCAGGGGAGCTGCCGACCATGGGGGGCCCATGTGGGAGCAGTTTGCTCCTGAGGGATGGACCTGGTGGTACAGACCCATATGAGAGCAGTTCTTGAAGAGCTGCTGCCTACGGAAAGCCCACGCAGGATCAATTCAGGAAGAACGGCATCCTGTGAGAGAGAACCCACGTTGGAGCAGGGGCAGAGAGTGACCGTGAAGGAGCGGCAGAGATGAAGCGCTCTGGACTCACCACAGCCCCATTCCCCTGCACTGCTCAGGGGGAGGAAGGGGTTAGAAGAGGGCAGGGGGGGGGGAAAGTATCTCTAGTTTGTTTTTATTTTCTCACTGCTCTAGTCTGCTAGTGATCGGTAATATATTACATTAGTCTCCCTATGTGGAGTCTATTTTGCCCACGACAATAATTGTTGAGTGATCTCCCTGTCTTATCTCAACTCTTGAGCCCTTTTCATTGTATTTTCTCCACCTTTCCCTCTGAGGAGGGCAAGTGGGAGCACGGTTGTGGTGAAGCTCAGCTGCCCAGCTGGGTTAAACCACCACAACATGCTAGTCTCTTCTGTGCACGTTGACAGGAACCTCCAGGGCCTGATACTCAGTGAGACCAAATAACAAAAGGGAAACAAAGGTTTGCCCCACCTTATTTTTATTTCAGGAAGAGCATGAATAATTGGTAAATAGTTTCACCTCTCACTGACACGCTAGTTAATCATCCTCAGCTCTTTCCAACTGATCCCTGCATCTGCTTTCCACCAAGCAGTTGCGTTCTCAGCAACTTGGACTCAGGATACCCTTATCTCAGGCCAGCAGGGCCAGCATTTCTACTGCCTACTGTATTTTTGCCCTACTTGTTTAATCATAATCCCTCCTCTCCCCTCAGTGCTACACCAACAGCCATTTCCAGACATCCCCTTCAATTTCCCAATAAAATCTACACAAGCTATCTTGAAACAAGAACAGAGAGCAGATGTACACTTTCCTCAAGGCTTAACTAAGAGCTCGTGCATTAGCAAGTTACCACAAAACAATGGTTGGAGTATGGGCAGCTCATAGCTCTGCATGGCTGATGCTAAGTACCCCAAAATGCACTCACACCCTCACGGCTCTGTGCAGAGCGGGTGGTGAGGACAGGCAGCCCAGGCATGTCACTTCAATTCTGTTCACTCAGCTGTTTGCACCAAACTCCTTCAACAGCATGTGCTGATGCAGTAAAACATATTAAATATTTTTACTACATAAAAGGATTAAAAAAAAAAAATCAGATCTTTCATAAACCAGTGGAAAACTCACTGCTCCACCCATGTGAATAGAATTGGCAGAACCACAACAGAGCTTGTAGATGGTCTCCATCTGAAATTCCTTTCCCAGCAGCTTAACAGTTCTCAACAGGGGAAAAAAAAAGTGGCAACCTTGCCTCATATCTTACAGAAGGGCAGTACTTTACTTCTCTGTACTTCACCTGCGATAGTGCTATCAACAAATTTCTACCACATTCGGTAGATGAATTTATTTATTTTTTTTCCTTGTTAATTAATTCCATGATAGACCTGAAGGCTAGCAAGAAGCTCAGAAGAAAATAAGTACATATTAATGACTGCAAAACAGACTGGGAAGGAATATTTAGTGATTTTCAGCCATTTAAAAAAATGCTATGGATAGAAGGAGAAAAAGCAGCCCAAAGCTTGCTTGTAACCCTGACATACTTCAAATCAGCTCCTCTTGATTACAGTAGGCCTGCCACAGAATTGTACTAAAGGCAACTGTGCATGATCAGATTATTAACACTTTCACTTCAGTTTTTAAATTGCACTAGAAATAAAGTGACAACTTCATACTAATATAGCCAAGTGGCACAATTACTGCAGGAATGTGTTTGGGACAAGAATCAGGAGACAAACAAAAAAAAATTTTGAAGCTGATCAGCTGTGCCCCTGACATCCCCCTAGCCCCCTCTGAAGATGGAGGTTTCTGCAACTTCAGGAGACAAAGAAAAGACACTGGAGTTGTGGGTTAGGGGGAACATCCAGCATCCTTACTAGTTTTTCACAGCACACACAGCATGATAAGAGCACCAATGCTGTAATGCATGTGGCTACACACCTCCTACTGCTGCAAGGACAGATATTACTGCAGTGTAAATATATTAATTCACAGAAAGGATGAAAACAAGGTCTCGTACTTCCTCTTGTATACAGCTCTTGGGACCCTTGTGTGTGTGTCCTGAACCCAGCATTTTCTAGTTTCACTTCATTTCTTGCATGTATCGCATTGGAAGAGACTAGGAACAAATCTGATTTCTGTATACCTCTGTGACAACCACGTTTTACTAAACTTCATCAGCTCCTTTGTTCTCAGTCATCTTTTACAGGCACAAAAGCTCTGTTCCTTTTAATCACCACTCATATTCCATGACTTAGCATCAGTGCTGAAAAACTGAACTACAGATAAACATGGATGCTCTGAAAGGACTGCATTTGACTGCAAATGTTGTTTTTAGTTCAGATTGCCATGTCGGCTAATAGCTTTTCCCTTTAATGTGAGGCACGTGTGCTATTTCTGTCCCTGTGCTAAAGATGTTCAAGTGATCCCTGGCATCACCTTCTACACATTTACAGTCAGGCAATGCCTGTGCACCATTGTAAATAAAAGCAGAAGCAAGAGTTACTGGAGATGTTTCCTTAACTGCTCTGATCAGAAGTAATTGCTCTGAACCTTACTTAGAGCTCATTAAGACCACAGCAAAATTTCCACTAGGTTATTTTAACTCTTGATTAATTCTCATTTCCTGGCAGATTTTCTTGGATTCTTTAACATGTCTGTTCTTAGGCTTCCTGTATTATGGATTCTTTTCCCCACTCCTAACATGCCACACATTGATGGGGAAATGAAAAAAGTAATCACATGTCAGAGCTTGCCCTTGATTTTTAAGTCTTTGTAGTAGATTAGTGTACTGCGTTCTTCCCACCCCCATGCTGTCCTATCTATTGCACAACTGCATGTCAAGGAGTTAATCCAGCCATCTGCAGCTGTCAGAGTGCCTGCACACCAAGAACCCAAACACTTAACAGTTTGAGAACATCAAGGGAACAGAAAAGACAACCATATCTTCTGTCATTTAACACCCATACGTTAAATGTCATCATATTTACTTCTTCTTACCTGACAGCCTGCTCAGTCAACATAAACGAGACGACTTTGGCTCCAGACATGGAGAAGAGCTCCACAGCTCACCGTGTATAATGCCTGCAGTCTTTCATTATTTGCATAACCTAAGAATTGTTAGCTAGATATTTGTCATGTTTTGTTCAGTTGATTCCCACATCACTTGCACTGTAAATGGCTTTATAAACTGCCATACTCAGAGGACTGACTCCAACACTGACATAAATGTAAAGTAGAAAGGAGGGTGAAAGTATCTGAGAAAGCTTTCCAAATTGTTTGTGACAGGCACAGCTTTGACCTCCAGCTCGCAACTCACTGCTCACCTTTGCCTACATGCAGTTTGGCAACAAGCAACACAGAGCAATGCCCTTGCACAACACTGCTGCCACCTCATTGCCCATTCTTCCCCTCTCCTGTCTTTTTGAAGCCTGTACAGCAGATCTTAAAACTAAGTAGTATTCAAAGAATGGAGCTAAAGAAATAATCACTTGGGGAAGTACAGGGCAAGTAATCCAGGCTGTTCTGATCTGTGATAGGGTGAAGAGGTAACTCAGTCCCAAACTTGAGCACCTACTCTGCAGGCGAGCACCTGCTGCATCTGGGTATCCTCTCCCAGACAACATATGCATGTGGCCACGTGCATGTGTAAACTTTCAGTGTAAACTGAAATTCATAATGAAAACACTCATTCCAGGAGGGGCCCAACACCTCTGGTCTCTCTCCCTCCTTATGGGTACAGACTGCCCCACAAGTGGAACTGGTCCAAATGCTGCTTCACCACCTCTTACAGCCTCCGACATTTCCAATTGCTGCTGCTTTTGTGCTGTCTCAACTGCTCTTCTGCTTCAGCAAACAATTTAGAGCTCCCGAAACCCCTGAGGCACTAATATGATCACCAGCTCTGCCATCTTATGCAACACGCTGCAGTCTGACATCTCGCTCTCTGGACAGCCCTATGTTCCCACCCCCACTTCTGCCTGGCCCCGGGAGACACACAGACACAGCCCCACAGCTCAACCAAGCCCCTAGACAGACCTCGCTGGACACCCCCTAAAGCATTCCTCACCTCCTGCTAAAGCTGAACTTTATGACCCTGCTGGGTACCCTTATCTTTGCCGTAACAGTTTTCACATAAGAAAATTTCTTTTTCTCAAACAAGCCTTAAAGTAGAGCAAGCGTCTCCTAAGCAAGTATGCCCACTTGGCTCACTTAAATGAATATGAAATCTGAAAGAAAAATGGAGATCTAGGAGAGGTGCAACCTATTGTTTTCTCCATACTATCACCTCTCCCCCTTTCCTTTATTTGAAGTTTGCAAGACAGGATCCATCACCCACTCTGGAATGACATTCTGATGTTAGAATCAGTAAGTTTTACAGGGTGTCAGGACTCCACCGCGTTGCACTTCATGCTGCCAGCAGCATGCACAGACAGTAACAGGCCTCAGCAGACGGCACGCACAACTGCACAGCATTCATTAGCAGAAATGGGAGCTCTCACCACAGCTCCATCTACCCAACACACCGAGGAGATCTGCAACTGCCAGAAGTAAGCTGCTGTAAGGACAACCACGTTATGAACAGAAAGCAGGGGCTGAGGAAGAACAGAGTAGGTGCAAAAACAGAGTAGGTGCTTATGTGACACACCCTGCTCTCAGCTTTCAGGGCTGCCAGACATTTGGCATTCCTTGATCTTAGCACCAAAACAGAGAGCCCCATGTTCCTCAAACAACAATAAAAGACTACACACCCTTTCCCAAAAAACAGTCTTTCAATATTTAAGTTTCCCATATTCAAAATACACCCCTTGAGAACGCCAGCATTCCCATGAAAATACCCGGTTAGTTCTCAGAAGAGAGGGAGTTTCACTGGAGGGGGGGGAGCAGCAAATTCTTCTACATTGCACTGGAGACACGTGCAGGAAGAGCACTTCTTTATGGTGATGAAGACTGCTGGCACAAGCCCTGTGTCTGCTCATTTCCTGATACGTACTAAACAGCCAACCAGCTTTAGACACCATGCACCTACAGTCCCATCACTGGTCTTACCACTGTAGCGTAAGACTGAGTTTAATCTCTTTATCCCACTGACAAGATATTAATTTTTAACTCGTATGCCAAGAGCTGCCCAGTGTTATGCCATATTTTTCCACATTTTTTCTGGCTTTGTTCAGCACCTCTTTCCTGGCAAGGAACTACCCACTAGTCCTACCTTTACTGAGATGTCACAATCAAGACATGAAGAAATGCCAGCTTCTTGGTGGATCCCAAACCCAAAGTGGAAAGCATAATTTGGACTTATCCAGGATGTAAGAGTGATCCAAGCTGCCACGCCAGGAATAAAGCTTGCCAGCATCAAGAAGGCTGTTCCACTTGAGAGGTTCGTGAGCTTGAATATTGCCACCCTATAAAATATCATAGGACAGAACAGGGCAGCCAAATGCTGTGCTAGAGCCCCCCACCCATGTGATCTGTGGCTCAAGCCTCAACAGAACATGTGAAGATGTGTCCCTTAGGGTGATGGAGAGGAAGGGATGGAAATCTGCAAGACCATGTGCATCTATTTGTACATCTTCTGAAATATTTTCTTCTAGTTAACCGTTTGATTCTACTGAGCACCTAGCAAACTCCGAGCCTGGTTGGAAACCAACAGCTAATGATGCTAAAACTGAAAGTGCTAGAACTACTAAAACTGCTAAAAATGCTATTCCATCTGCTTTGAACCAGCTTACATATCCCAGAGACATCGTCAGTGTGCAAAATATTGCTCATAAACAAAACATGCACTGAAGATTTTCACTCCTAGCCAGGATTTCTACACAGCTCTTTCTGAAGGCAGAAATACACTAGCTGCCAAAGGGAAATCAGGGCTATAGCCTTCTTCTGTGGATGTTACATAATAAATAATGCATTTAAGTATGGTGATGTTAGGCTCCAAATCCCAGCCTCACTTACTCTTTAAAGGCTATGCCATAATTATTTATAGTATTTATGTATTATGGAGTATGTGAGGGGGTATTATCAGATCTCATTTAAAGATTACATTTAGATGAAGAAAATCTTAAAGAACCAGACTTCTTCATGCAGAAAAAGGTGGCGGCAGCAGCTGGGGTACAGCAAACAAATCAATAGATCCATATTGACATATAGGTCATATAAGAATTAGGATGAGCAAAAACCCATTAGCTGTGAAACATTCCTTTGAATGCTTTTCCTTAGAGAGTTAGCTGCTTGTGGTTTAACGCTCAGAAGCTCCATCTCCTTAGAGCCTGCAACATTTACAAGCTCCCGAGAAGCAGGTTTTACTGTAATTGTTCTTTCAGCTTTATACTGGGTGACACTTCCATGTGAACATCATTGATTTATATACCTATTGCACTAGGAAAAGCTGAAGGAAGAACTGGAAAATTTTGTTTTGCATCCTGTAGAGCAGAAAAATATCATTCAAAAATACAGAGCTGACCTAGAAAAAGGTGGAGTTATTCTACTGCCCTCTAATGAGCACATCTAACATCTAAAAACGAGCACTCTCAGAGACATGTTCTGTTCTGCCACAGGCACGTCCTCTCCTGCTACAGAGCTGTCAGCAACGTGGTCACCGCTGAAGCAATACAGCGCATCTTACAGACGTGCAGGAGAAATACCTGGATGGATATAAGACCTATTCTGTTTTTTTGTTTGTTTGTTTTGCTTTGGAGCTTTAAATAGAGTATATAACCACGTACTGTTCTGTTCCCCTTTCCTTCTCCAAATACAGGGAGGAGGAGAGAAGCTCCTTATTCCAACAGTCAGGATACAAGCAACTACACCAGCTCACCTCTGCAGCTTCCCTGAGGACCATACTCCCACCAAAGTACATCTGCTGTATTCACCTTTTGTGTTCCTTCCTTGGGTCCATCTGGATGCTACTAATACATTAGATCTCTTCATTCAAATGAGCAAAGAAAATACCATACCTTAAGGTTTGAAGTTGGACCATACATTCCATTTCCAGAGAGGGACAAGATGTTGCTAAGAACAAATGGTCAACAAGAATCACGAGGAGAAAGGAACAATAACTCTCAAGTGTGTTGACATGACAAGACAGTTGGCTTACAGCTTCAGCTAGCCTCTGTAGAAGTGAGGAATAACTAACTTGGGGGGCAATATCTGCCAACCCCAAGGTTCTCACTTTCTGTGGTTATTTCTTGGACTGGAGACTGGAATTAATCAGCCTGTGTGTCTAAGCCAAACAGACCGATGTACCAAACCTGCACAACAGTTTGTGCACTGGATAGCAAAGGCTATCACATGTGCCTGTCCTTTCACTTCCAACCTGCTTTTGAAGGCTGTGATGTTGCATGTGAGATGCCAAGGCTTTCAAAGAACAAATCACCAAGTAGGTCACAGCTGCAAGTATCTAACCTGACAAAATCATTAAGTTCAGGTATAACATAAACATGGAGGAATGACCTTCTTCAACAGCTGTCTGCACTAATGAAAAGTGAGTCACAGGAAAGGAATTCAGTTCTCTCATGCAAAGGGTTCTCTGAATCTGGCCAATATTCAGAGGACATTCAGTCCTACAGTTCTGTGACATTCAGTTAAAAAAGACAGCGAGGAAGGCACAGGAACAGCCACAGAGCAACAATCCTACCTGGTACTGGATGTAATCACAACTTTTACAGAGCTACAGTAACATGGTGGGTTGACCTTGGCCAGCTGTCAGATGCCTTCCCCGCTGCTTTTGTACCGCCCTACCCCAATGGGGCAGAGGAAGAAAATAAGATGGAAGAATTCATGAGTTGTGATAAAGACAAGGAGGTCACTTATCACTAACAGCCATGAGTAAAACAGACATTGGGAAAAATTACCTTAACGTATCGCCAATTAAGAACAGCTGGATGGTGAGAATCAAACACTTGAACACTTCCTCCCACCCCTCTCCTGGGGAAAGGGTGAAGCGTGGGGAAAACCAGGCTTGCCTTCAGTCCTTCATCTGTGACTCCTCTACCTCCTCCCCAAAAATCCAGTGGCACAGGGAGGTGGAAAACAGGGGTTGCTATCTGTCTGTAACACTTCATCTCTGCTGTTCCTTCCTCCTTCCAGTCTTCCCCTGCTCCACCACGGTCTCTCCATGGGCTGCAGGGAAACCTCTGCTCTAGCACATGGAGCACCCACTTTCCTCCTTCTTCACTGATCTTGGTGTTCACAGGTCTGTTTCTAATTTTTGTTTCCTACTCCTCTGCTTGTCCAGCATTTTACCCTTTCCTCATCATATGTTTTCCAAGAGGTGCCACTAGGCTGTGCCCTGCAGTGGGTCCATTGGAGCTGGCAGTGTCCAGCATGGCACAACCCTGGTATTTTCCCACAGAGGCCCCCTGCAGCCGACAGCTAGCAAAACCTTGCCACCTACCTATCCAGCACAGAGGGTGTTGGCCTACTTACCTGTTTTGGAGGAAAAACAACATGAAGTTTTCATAATCCCATATAAACAGCATCTACAAATTTGTATGCTATTTCCATAGATAAAAACAATACAGGTATGGGCTCTAAAGCATCACATGTACCTGTGGTGGCTGAGGAGTACATGTAAGCCCAGCCTTGGGTTTAAGAACCACGGACAAGAACCAAAGCGATAGCCAGATACTTCACCAAGAACCATCTTAAAGATAAAAGTGCTACTGAATGAAGCAACAAACTCAAAATCATGGCTTCTGCCAGCAGATTTCCTGCAGTCTGGAACAGCCTTCATGTACCTCACTGTAAACAGGTATGCCATGTTATTTCAAATCAAAGCACATCACAAAAAAGCTCCTATGCGTACAGACACAGCCTGCATTCATAGAGCTAGCAACATCCCACCTATGGCAACGGAGCCCTTTCTCAGTTATATAAGAACACCCAGTGTCCTGAATTTACAAATCATCTTTATTTTGAAAGGAATGATCAGAAAACAGATGTAATTAAGTAAAAACAAGCCATGTAACTAGGAAATGCACTAGAACCAATCCAGTGCAAAGCACACAGATACACAGCTATGTCAGGCATGAATGTCCGTGATACCCTCAGAAGCCAAAATTCTTGATGCAGACCTGTTGATTACCCATGTGCTTCTCATGCACAATCAAGCAAGAAGCACTAGTGGGCCAGCAAGCAAGTTTGCCTCTCCCATTTTCACTGAGATATCCTGTCAGACCCTCAGAAACATGTTTCATTGCAGCTCGTTGTCAGTATCACATACTACATATAATGCTTTCCAAACTACCTTCATGCTGACAGTCACTCTTTGCCTGAACATCTGCTGGACAGTCTGTTCTTTTGCAGGATCCAGGATGTGTTCTGTGGTTAGCTTCACAGCATATTTATAACACTGTTAGTTCAATATAAACCTGTCCAAATTACCATTTCCAGCTACCCGGAATATTCCAGAACCCACTGTATTTAATCCTTCTATATTCTCATCTCCTGTGTTTAGCAAAGATTACACTGTAAATCTTGACAGACGTTAAAAACTCCCTCTATCAAAAAACAAGCAAAATAAACCTTACTTTCCATAAGCCACTTGACCAAAAAGCTAAGCCCAGATTACATGCCATTGCCAATTATGCCACATATGAGCATCAATAATGCTATTTTTGGAACAATTCAGTAGATAAACAGACTTCAAGTTGGTGCACAAAGTTCTACGTAAGTGTAAAGAAAATCTTGTCCATAAGTTGTTCACGAAGACTCTTTTAAGACCTCTGTATCTCAAGGATCCCCTGAACAGAATGGATCTCAGCACAGAAAACAGCATTATATACTATTTTGTAAGTGTTCATTGTGATTTTGGTGGACAGAGAGAAAGATGGCTCCAGGAGAGGATCAAGTTTTCCCATGATTACAGGCCATCAGCGCTGTAACTGAAGGATTACAGGTCATCTGCAAGTGAGGGCCCTTACCAACTGACTCTATAATAAAAATAATTGAAAAACAACACCAACCACCCCTCAGGCAAGCTACAACTGTTACTACTCCATTAAAGGATAAGGATAACTTACATGCAATAATACTGTAAATCCCACTTAGTCTGAATTATAGACAGCAACTCTTGAGAGATCTACCATTAAATACACAATCTATAATTCAGATAAAACCCACACTAGCAGGGCAGAGATTTCTCTCTCAGTAAATCAGCAATCTGATTTAATACAGATGGAAATCTTAGTGTAGTTGCCCACTGAAAGAATACCCAAGGGAAATAAGCTTCCTCATGTGGACATTTTCCAGTGGTATTATCAGAGGAAAGAAGAAACTGACTTAATTCTTGCACCCCAAAAGCATGTTAAGGCAAGCCAGAAGGGGCAACCAGGAAGAGAAAGAGACCTTTCTTCTCATCAACCTTTTACCAGTTTCTAACAGTATTCTAAATAGTATATATATCTAATATTAAACTTCCAGGGTGCATATTTTTAAAAATATGTTTGACAGCTTGACATCCATTCTGGTGAGAAGGGAAAGTCTCTAACTTCCAGAGCTGTCATCCTGGCCCTCTCCACAAGCACTTCTTCATCCCCCATGGGATTCTCTTTTCTCAATTCACTCAGTATTTAACTGTGTTTCCTGGGGCATGGGAGAAAGTTTTATTTCTGGGACTTGGGTGGTATCTTTGCTACCAGTGCAGAACTATGCCTTCTCTCTTTTGAAGCACTGTAATTGTATAACTCAATTATGCCAACATCAAAGACATGGATTTTAGTTTACAATGCTCTTTTGTAACACTGCAGCTCCAGTATTCTCCTCAGCAGGGCCAACTTATTTTTGTGTAAGTAAGGATGTCTGAACATATTAAACTGATTTAGCAGGAGAAAACCATGATGGATTAGTATCCTTTTAAAGCTTTGGGAATCATAATCACACAGAGCAAGACACCGCATCACACACAGGCTGCTGTGCCCCATCTGGTCTCAGTGCTGCAGAGCCCTTCCGCGGGCACACGGGCCTGTCACATTTGACCTAAAAGCACATGCTTGAGCACTCAAGTCTTACAAAGGCCA
Organism: Heteronetta atricapilla; assembly: GCA_011075105.1. Classification (NCBI taxonomy): domain Eukaryota; kingdom Metazoa; phylum Chordata; class Aves; order Anseriformes; family Anatidae; genus Heteronetta; species Heteronetta atricapilla. Next base: position 16,645,426 of record CM021737.1, on the reverse strand, counting down.
GAGGACATGGCGTGACAGCAGCACAGAGAAGTGCCCCAGAACACTAGCCTCACCACGGGAGTCCCAAACCCACTGTTCATTGAGCCCTGCCCTCCTCACTGCCCAAGGAGCAGCACGCAAAGGCTGCTGCCCCAGCAGCACGGCGCTCTGCCCCGTGAGGATGACTCCAGCAGCTAGCCTGGGCCTCTCTCACACCCCGGTGAGCACACACACTTCCCTCCATCGCTGGTGGCGAATGTCAAGCAGCAGACACAGCCACAGGAATCAAACAAGAACATGAAATAAAAAGGATCTGACACATCTTGCATACTCCCAAGATTCTTTCCAGGCTCTTCCTACTACTGACGGCCTCCTCTCCCTTAAAGCAGACTGCAAACATTTTGGCAGCTCCAAGCACTCTGGAAAATGTTACTGTTTGTGTAGTGCTGAGTACCATGACCACCAGCTAGTTGTAGGTTTCTATTTTAAAACATTAATTTTAAGAATAAGGACTTAGCCACAGCTAGAGGGAGAGGAAGGGAAAAAAAGTTAATTACTTCCATAAATATTAACACAACTGATTTCTGTGATCTGGCAGAAGGCACTCACAACATGGAAACAGTCTGTCTACAGAAGAGAAGGCAAAGCACTTGAAGCAGTGCAGATTTCAGGCGCTCATTTAGCTCTTTTCATTTAATTGCAGTGACTCTAATTAAGTTGGTGTTTCACACAGCTATTCTCACAGCGGGCACCACACTGCACAGACAATTAATTGCTAAACTGATTTTAAGCAACATGGATTTTTATTTTTTTTAATTTTATTTTATTTTCCTGGGGGGGGGTGTGTAAGGCACCAGTGTCTTCAGCTTACAATAATACTCTCACTCCAAATTCTCCCTGAAGCTAACTGCCCCCAACAGTTCACTGTTTCCATTTTCAGCAGTCCCCACAGCAGTTTGGGATTTGGACAGCTTGATTCTTGAAGTAAGGCTCCGCTCATATTCATCCTTTAGACCTAAGCAGCAGAAGAGCCCTCTGGCCTTGTGGTGATTTGTTGCAGCCTACAGGCTTCTGTTTGAGGGCTATGCAGACTGAGATTATCTGACCTCACCAGAGAGGCCTCCCATACCATCAACCACTGTCAGAGTTCCTCTCAAACGCTATTCAGTTCTATAAAGGCCTGTTTATTAGTCAGACACCAAAATTTCCCTTACAAGGTCATCTAGCTCTGTCAATGTAAGAGCAGCTCCTAAGGACGAAGCTGAAGACCAGAAGACTTTTAGCCAAAAAGCAATGAAGTAAGAATGCATGGTAAATTGCCACCTTGAGAAATTTACCCATGCATGGTAAATTGCCACATGTTGCCTTACAAAACCATCCTGGACACAGCCTCATTCTGCCATCCTGATCAGCACGGGCTGTTCCCAACTCTGCAAACACTCTCTCCATTTTAATTCAAGCCATGGCAGTCTCCTCACAGGAGCTCTCATCCACAGCCAAAAGCAGCTTGCCAGTATTCCTAAGGCCTGTAATGAATTATTTTCAGCTACCATCAAGCCTATAAACATATTAATAAGTGGCATACTGGGTATACTAGGCTTAGATATAGAAATACATATATTTAGACATAGATATACAGGCACTGTCATTCACAGCCATTTCTAGATGACATGCCATTAGTCTTGGGGCTGGGGGAAGAGATAAAGAGTATCATTTTTCCTGCTTAATCCCCATCCAGCACTTCCCCTTTTCAAGGAATTTTTGCTTTCTTGGAATTTTTTTTTATTGAGGTTTCTAGCATTTTCATAGAAAATGTCAGAGGAAACATCAGCTTGTTACACACATGAACGCTGTCAATTGCCAGATGCACATCTGCATGTTTTAGGTCTACAGCTCCACGTGGTATATGTTTATTATATGCATCTTAATTATATTAATTCAAGAGAAAAAGCTCCTCCACAGCGCTGGCCAGCACTAGGTGAGAAGAAAGGCATGAGGCAGCATGGTCAGGGAAGAGAGCACTGCAATCTGTTCTGACACCTGCACATGCAAGAATACAAACTGAAGTCCTGGGACACATTCTTGACCTGTACTGGCTTCATGAAAAGCACAGACAATTTACACAAAACACGTGGATAGGAAGGAGAAAGGCATGCAAAGGAGAGGGATGCAGCACATGCCTGTGCAGGGAGACAGCGCTCTGGGGCTGAGGGGAGGAAGAAGGGGGCTGTGCTTTGACCATTCCTGTCTGCCGTTTGGCTAAAGATGCAGTAGACAGAAAAACACAAAAAAAGAAATGAGGAACTGTCAAATCATTTGCTGGCTGTCCAGAACCTGTCTTTCCCTAACGTCTCTCAAGCCTATGCAGGGAAGGGGAGCTGCTCTCTGCTACAGGCTAGAAACCCACAGGCATCTGTCACAGCCTTTTAGGGCAGGAGGAGAGGGATACTGCAGAATTCCTCTACCTGTCCTGAGACCACAGCAAACAGCAGCAACAGCCACTCACATCTCGGGCAACAGCTGGCAGCTTCTCCCCCCACGCAGGGGCTGCCTGTGCTGCTGGGAAGTTTTGCATAATGCAGCCTTCACGATTCCAAGGGAGTGGCACCCCCTCCCACAAGCCAACCCCCCTGCTCTGCTGAAAGGATAGGTTCAATCATAGAATCATAGCATGGTTTGGACCGTAAAGGACCTTAAAGGTCATCTAATTCCAGCCCCCCTACCATGGGCAGAGACGCCAACCACCAGACCAGGTTGCCCAAAGCCTCATCCAGCCTGGTGTCAGGCACTGACAGGGATGGAGCATCCACAGCTTCTCTGGGCAGCCTCAGAGCCTTCTCCAAGCTGAACAACCCCAGCTCCCTCTGCCTGTCATAGGAGAGGTGCTTCGGCCCTTTGATCATCTGCACAGGTCTCCTCTGGACTAGTTCTAATAGGTCCATATTCTTTCTGTGCTGGGATCCTCAGAGTCGAAATGCAGTACTCTAGGTGGGGTCTCACTTTAAACCCACAACAAAACCCACAACAAAGCCATGTTTTATTTGTATAGGTTCTGCACAAGTTCTGCCAGTACAGTTTCAAATGACTGTGGTGAAGCTTTATTCAAACTCCAAGAGTTCCTTTAACCGGAACCAGGTACAGTCTGGGTACCCAGTTTCACCTTGGCATCCAGTCCCCAACCATGAAAACAAGAAATCACAGCTCAAATGCTACTCAAATAGCAGTTTCTCGTAGGGCAGTGTCCACATGACACAGAGATTTTTCAAAGATATTAAAAATCATGTCAGTGCAACACAACCAAAAGCATCATGAACTTCTCATGGGCCACTTGCTGTCATCCTCAATTCACGGAGCAAACCACTTTTACCTCTTCTCATCTGCAAAGTGCTACGGTGGGGAACGATTTAGGAAGGTAGCACCCCACAAAACAAAGACAGACATGACAGCTACTGGTATAGAATCAAAAGCTGAAGAAAGCTGACAGCAGCAGAATCATGAGATCATAGAATATCTGCATTGGAAAGGACCCACAAGGATCACTGAGTCCAATTCCTGGGTCCCCAAAGGAACACCCGTAAGTAAATAAATAAACCCAGCAGCTTTCTGTGCCAAACACCCAAAGCCTACATTAAGAAGCAGCAGCAAAGGCTTAAAACTGATGTCCACAAAGGATGCGACCATGAAAACAGAACAGGATTAAGATGCTTTTAGTCATCCAATTTCTAAACACTCCAACACGCCAGGAAAGAAAAAAACCTGGAAACCCAGCTGCAAAAGGCCAGTACTGTACAATACACAAGAAGGCAGAGCTGCTTCCAGGAGGCTACATGACATGGCAGGCAGCACGCTGGACAGGAGGTGAAGAAGCCTAAAAGGTCTGCACTGGTAATACTGCCAACATCTCTGGCCTGTTCTGACATCGTTATCGCATCACCAAGAGCATATGCCTAAAGAAGGCACACAGTGCTAGCATTACACACAGCAGGAAGGGCAAACTCACACCATGCTCTGCAGGATAACACGGCAAACACCAACAGAAGAGACCTGCTCCTACTAACAGCACAACTCTCATTCATGCAGAAACATTTCATGGAGAAACATGGTCTGAGGTGAGGACAGAAGAGAAAGAGCTGCAACATGTAAAGGCCACAAATAACCAGCCAACCCATCACTTTTCTGCTTCTCACTTGAGGCTACAAAAGGAGAACAGAATCGGACAAGTAGCTGCAAAGCCCAAGTAGAAGGAAGCAGTTATCTGATATACACAGCAAATCTGGAACACCAGAGCAGAAGCTGAGGTGCAAACAGAAGGGGATAGTCAGTAACTTTGCAGAGGCAGGCTTGTTAAGAAAAGGAATTCACAGATTATTCATGAAAGGGGAAAAGTGAGGCTATGACCCAGTGTAAAGATTTCAGCAACTCCAAAACATCCAGGTCTTGCTTGTTACAATTTTATTCTCTCCTATTGTCACATTTCTTCGGGGGGGAAAGGGACTTCCTTCTTCGTCAGGTGCTCAGTCATCTCACTCCTCTGATCCACTGATGCAGGAACCTACACTGCAAAAGTGCACTGATCAGCAGAGGACCAAACTTCTCAAGATATGAAGAGTACAGCAGAGATACTAGGCAGCAAACATGCCTGAAACGCACCTAGAGCTTTGCATCATGTTGTGCAGATCCTGGCTTCAACAACAGCACAACCTTTGTTCAGTCTAATGTCAGTCTGTGTCCCTCACATTAGTAACTCCTGCCATGCTCCCTTATGATCTCCTTAAGCATCCTTAACTGGTGCAGGATGAGACATACCAAATAGTTTCAATTTGTATTTCACATTTCCCTGTCTCACTGGTGGCACACAAGGAGCTAGTGCAATCTGCAGGAAAAGCTACTTTTGCCACAACCTCAGAAATCAAGGTGACAAACTACGGTTTTGCAAGCAATTCTAAGCTGACAGTGCTTGCTGCTGCTGTACTGTTACCTTCGCAGTAACACATCTTGTCACAATTCTGTTCTGGAGAAGCTGAATATAAAGCAGAAAGCTGCCAGTCCAGTTGTTCAGATCATTCCAGAAATGGTTCGTTATCCATAAAAAAAATCCCAGGCACGTAGTCTGCCAGAGTCACTGTTGAACAGGTCCCAGCTTCAAGGAGTAAAAGCTAAAGCAACTGTTCAAAATAAATGTAAGAAAATGTTTTGGGCGGCACAATATAAGAACAACATAGAAGTATTAGAGAGCACCTAACAGAGGGCTGCAAAGATGGGGAAGAGCCTAGAGGGGAGGATGTATGAGGGGCAACTGAGGTCCCTGGGTTTGTTCAGCCCAGAGCAAAGCAGGCCAAGGGGAGGCCTCATGGCAGCCTGCAGCTCCCTCACGAGGGGCAGGCGCTGAGCTCTGCTCTCTGGGGACAGCGACAGGACCCGAGGGAACGGCATGAAGCTGGGACAGGGGAGGGTTAGGCTGGGGGTTAGGGACAGGATTGTCTGATTTTTGGGTGGTCCTGTGTAGAGCCAGGAGTTGGATTCAAAGATCATTGTGGATCCCTTTCCACTCGGGATATCCTACGGTTCTGTGATTCTACCATTAAGAAGCAACTCCCACTCCACATGACAGGCCATTATTTCTGACTTAGTTGGAAACATCGAATTCCCACGCTACAGAGGCTTACCAGATGAGATTTATTCAGTCACACTAGTAACAGAGGTCCTTGCATGGATTAGATTATGGCAAAGCATTTAATTTACATTACGTCAGTGGCTAAGTAAACTACTCTGATAGGAAGCAATCATTCAGCAAGCAACTCATGGACTTAACTCCCAGTGTTCACAGTAATGTAGCTGGCTTTTGTCACCGACAAGCATGTGGAATCCAGTGTTAAGATGAGCCAATGAATAAAGACAAGGAGCAGGGCAGGAAAAAGTTGCAGTAGGTCTGCTTCACATCAGGGCATGGGTTAGAGCTCCCTCTATTAAAATACTTTCTGCTTTAGACCACTGGCTTTCTACCATCACAGATGCAAGAGTCACCTCAAACGAATGCCATTTTGGTGACGCTTTCTATTACAATTCCACCTTCTCCTTCTCATGCCGCATGAATTATTGATTTCCAAACAAACTAAACCAATACCTTTCAGCAAACACAACAGGCATTCTAAGGGAAGCAACATGATCATTGCCACAAGAATAACAGACATTCTGACACGGAGTCTGGCCTCCACCAGAGGCAGCAGAAATCCTCATAAAAACAGGACCTTCAGCCAACAAGAACGAACACCAGTTTATCCTCCCAAAACAAGAGGAAATACAGTGTAGAAATTCAGTACACAATAGATATTTTTTGCCACTACTACCTGATTTTACTAATACTCCAGATAATTCAGTGAATTCAAAATGTTATCTCTCTGCCTCCTGTGCAAGCTGACTGCCCATGTCATAAGGGAAAGAGGAAGGAATCACACAAGAATGTCAAATGGGCAAAGAATGGACAGAGTAAAAGAGAGGAACCACGAAAGACATCCTGTATATGAAAGGTTAAGAGGGAGGTCAAGGAACCTGAGTAAAGTATCCAGCCAAAGACTGTGGACCTGATGGTATCCACCATAGTAACCTGCTCATTTGAGGTAGAGAAGGACAAACAGACAAGACAGACAAGAAAGGGTGCTCCATGACTCTCCAAGCCTCCCAGGCAGCCCCACAGAAGCAGGCCTAGGAGGCTCTTCCCCCTATGCTCCCACTTCAAACTGCCTGAGGAGACCAGGCTTTCCACGTCTCTTCTGCTGATTCAGCCAGCCACCACCTTTTCTTAAACAAGCAAAGGTGTGCACTGACAAGCTGCGAGCCAGCATCACCATCTCTTCTTCCTTACTTTTCCAGCAACAAGCAAGATTGCAACCCCACACATCCTTCTGGCCGCTCCCCATCTTACACCTTCAGAAGCACAAGAGAGCAGTCCAGCACACAGAGCCTTCCTTCTCAGGCTCTGCCAGGACAACAGTTGGGTCCCACATTTCAAGCCCAGAGACAAAATGTAAAAGTCCAAGTGGAGAAAGGAACGGGGGCAGGACAGAAGTAGGAAGGTTGAATGCATTACCAGGAAACATCTTATGCAGACACCTTTGATAAAGTAGAAGTGCCATGGAAGCACAGCCATGAAGGAAAGTGCTGGTTTTCTGTGAACTGCACTTCTAAAAGCTGAGGTGTGCAGAGCCTTTGGAAGAGAGGTAACAGACACAAAACCAGTAGCTGCCAGTAGGGTTCAAAACCCAGCAGTTTCCTGCCAGGTCTAAATCCTGTAACCCTTGTTGCATTCAAGCCTTGCAGGCCTCTTTAAGCCCACATTGAAATCTTCCTGGCAGTCCCTGAAGTGTCCCACAGTACAAGGCCAGACTGTAACAAAACACAGATACCAGCACTGTTGAGTAGTGTTAAGCTTCCAGAGCCACGCACACACACATGCAAGGAGGAGAAATATACGAGACTTCTCAACTGCCACATTAGCATCTTTGGCAGAGAAAAAAAATCTTCAGCTCTGAAAAGCACAGAAGATAAAGAGAGTACCTACAGTCTGCCAACTTGACCTTCCCAGAGCTTGAAAAGCGAGTGGGAGAGAAACACTTCTTTGTCTTGCTATTAAATCTTAAAATAACATTGCGTGGGAGAATCCTACCCTCCTGCCCTGTGCAGCAAGTTAAGAGGAAGATAAGAGGAAGATGGGAGAAGCTCAAGTTGAATTTTCTGCTGAACAGACTCACAGCTGACCAGAGATCCCAGGAGACACAACACATCTGCCTAGAATCTCTTTTCTAAGCCTAAGATGTCTGTCACTCTATGAACAGCCAAATCCCAGTTCACTGCATTAACACAAAAAAGTATTGATTTCCATCATGAAAAAGCCTCCACGTGCCTCCAGAGTGATACTAGAAAAAAGTGCGCATCAGCTTGGAAAGCTTTAAAAAAAATAAATCACTTTTTGCCTCATTGAATCGCAGTTTTGAGTGTTCAGGCAAACAGCTATTTTTAGCTGGATGTTCAGAAAGCATGATAGAGCACAAAGGATTGGGTCAGCATCGCTATCTGCAGGAAGGCAGCGTGCAGCCTCAGGAGAGGGTTAAACATTGCCAGGCATGGCACATCTGCATCATCAGCAGTGCACAGGGACCAGCAGCACAGGTCTATTTATAAACCAGACGAGTGCAGCTGCAGCTGGCAATGAAAGACTGGGATTGCAGGCTGTCAGCCTTCAACAACATGTTGTCTAATTTAATTAAGAAGATGGCCATGTTCACATGCACACGTCATTTTCCTGAGAGACTTATGAACAATAAGCTCACAGTTTTGAAAGCAATACACTTCATAAAGGTTTCTGTGCAGAGAACAAGCATCTTGAGCAAACACCCTCACACAATCTTCCCATTCCCTCATTCTGTGACCAAAATGTGACTGACAGGCTATGGCTGCCGCAGGTCACCATCACTTGGGGAACCACAGCCCTCGGGTAATTGCTCAGCTTGTTTAGAGCACCGACTACGTGGTACATGCAAACAAAGTCCCTGCAGCAGTATTAATCTGCATGGAGACAGAAAATTTAGTTTGTAAATGAGGTATCTAGGAGTAGGAGTCACGTACATTTTGAAGATTTCTGCAGCAAGTCAGATCACCTGTGCTATCGGTCCTCATTTAGGGAGGGAAAAAGTTTCAGATATACAAAGCTCTGCCTGCCACTAAGCAGCTAGAGGGAGCAAATTCTCACCGTGGAACAGGAAACAAAAGCCTCTGTCATCTCCTCCTTGTTACCTCCCTCACTCAAGACACTCCCTGCTGAGCTGGACTCTCCTGCCCAGGAGTCCTTGAGCAGGGGACCTAGCAACAGCACAGGACAGGAGAAGAGAACTGGCTGCTCTCAGGTTGCCATGGTTAAAGCACTGCTGAGGAACAACAAGCAAAATTAGCCTGGTCAGAACAAAGAAAGCCCCTGAGATTTGCTGACAAAATATGGGGGCCTGAATTGCACCTGCTGGGGAGGCAGAAGTGGCTGTAGAGGAAGCCTGGAGATCAGATGACAGCTTGGATTCTGCTGTCCCCTCAGACCCTGGAGGCCAAGAGCCTTTGGCTGTGTGAGGACAGCCCACATGTGGGGGCTCCAGCTGCACAGTCCATCCCAGCAGCAGTCACTTAGGCTGAAGCTAGCTCCCCACTCAGGGAACATTAAGGACAGATAGTGCATGTGCCTTTCTGCCTCCTTCAGCCCCAAGCTGAAGCCGCTTTTAAAAGTCCCTGCGGGAACACAGGAAGCTGGGCCAATATTCATCAAGCTACTACCAGGCCAAATGCTGCAAATGCAGTCCCAGGTGAGCCAAATGGGTGTTTGCTCACAACCTAAACATGGCATTTGAAATACAGCACCTCAGCCCCATGTATATTTTTGTTCTGTATTAACATTTTCCACCCTGATGGCCACCAAACAGAAGTACAAGAGCAGGACCAAAACCTGATGGCTTTCTGAGCCATCCCTGGTTACTCTGCTCAGGCACCAGGTGGTCCAAGTCAAGCGCACAGCATGGAGGGTACCCCATTGCCACAGGCTTAATCCTGGCCAAGTGACCACAGTATCACTCAACCCACCCAGCTGGACATGCACGGCCTCTTTCTTTGGCTAATCAAGCCCTGTGGGCACCTGCAGGCCAAAATGCTGCTTCTCACCTGTTCTAGATGAAATGATGCTTCTGGAGTCCAAGTCAAGTTTCTTCACCAGTGTATCGGGGTCAATATTCAGCCCAGAAAAGATGTCAGATGAAGAGAAGTCCCAGTCCTTGTCCAAAAGGAAATATTAAACAGGAGTCAGTACCAACACCACCAAACAACATTCATTTGAAAAAAAAATAATTAATTAAACCCAGTACCATGGCATATACTCCAGCACTAATGTGCAGGTGCCTCTCCTGAGGCATATACGGGTAGCTGAGTCACCTTGCTGGCCTGGTACCCCAGGGCTCTACCACCCAGGAGGCAGTCTCACAAAGTCAAGCATTCCCATTCTCATGTTTTGGAACCCAGAGCCATTGGCTTTCTAACAGATTTCTGCCTCAATCCCATCTCACCTCACTCATTTGAACGCAGGTGTTACTCCTAGGATAATTATGAACTGCACCCCCTAGGAAAAGCCAGATTTATAGCATGTATGTAAATAGAGAATGATACAAATAGGATTTGCCCAGCTGCTGCCTATTTCTGTGGACATTAAGCAGGTTCAGTGACTATTAGCAACTTACCAGATCTTCAGTATCAAGTTCCTGTAAGCATGCAGTACTGCCATAAGTCCTAAGTTTTGCATTAGCCTCTCTGGTTTGCTTAGAAGAAGTTACTATTTTAATCAGGAGTATCTCTTGGTACAGGCACACAGTTTTATGGAGGTATAAAAACATACAGATATGGTGCAACTTATTCCTCCCTCCCCTAAGGAAAGTTGTAGGTGCATAAAAAATATTTACTGCTGTTCCTGCATTCTTACTGCAAGGGTGGAAGGTATCCAGCTTTAACCTGAACAGCATATTAATAATACAGCTGCTGTAACTTGACATGACATAAGTCTCCTAAGCGGTTATGCACAAAATGACAGCTCATCTCCACCCGCCACAACCAGAAATCAACAGAGACGCCGCAGAACGAGCCAGGCGGTCTCCTACTCCTCCGGTCCTGACACTCACTGGTAACAATGCCTGGCACTGCACCCCAGCTACCTGCTACAAGGCAGTGCAGGCACACAGGTACTCCCACCCTCAAGCAGCAGCATAAACCCTAGCAGATGTCTGTCACTGCCACCTCCCTCGGCAGCCTGTCCTTTCCACACAGCCTGGTGCTGCAGGCACACAGACTTTACGTGCAAACTACAAATATTTTGGAGTGGCTGTAACGCCCATCAGAGCAGCACGCAGGGACCCTCACGGCACACGTCTCATCTCCCTGCCTGCTTTGGCAGCCACTACCCACGTCAGCTCACCCATGCTAGTGACGACAGGGACAGAGGACTGTGCTACAACAGCTTGAGGGCATCACACAACTCAGAATCCTAAGCATGAAGCGGAGGCCCACATTTAGGAAATTTTACTCAGTCTTCTGCTGTTCTGACACTCTGCCAGTGGGCACTAGGCCTGTATCGCAGCACTTCAGCACGTCCAGGACCGCTTCCTTTGGCATCTCCACCAGGCCACACCTGGAGCTGCAGAACAGCATCCTCCAGAGCCTGCCCCTTGCATGAAGAGGCAGGGCAGATATGCCAACCCCAGCAAGGCATCACACCGCTGCAGGGACAACCCAAAGGTAGCATGGCAACAGCCACTAAACGAGATTTCACAGTGCCCCAAAGGCCTCAGAGATCTGCACAGCAACGAAGCAGAACCACCAACGGGTACAAAGTGCCGGTCCTGTGCGCTCACAGCGCAGACAGGAGGCACCACCTCCACGACAGCAGAGCCACTTAGCCACACCTGTCTGAAGAAGCCTTCAAAAGCCAGGCCCCTGGCCCCCAGCAGCAGGCCAGCTCTTTGCTCAGCTTGCTCGCCCAGGCTCCGCGCGGGGCGGCGCCCCCTCAGGCGGCGATGCTCCCCCTTCTCCCACGGCTCATTGGGCTGCCCGCAGCCGCGCACGCGCAGAGGGCCCCACGCGGCGTGCTGCTGCCCCCCCGTTCCGTTCCGTTCCGTTCCGCGCCCTTCCCCTCCCCTCCGCCCCGCTCCGCGCCCCCGCTACCTTCCCGGCGGGCGCGCTCCAGCCGCTGGGGCCGGGCCCGGGGCCCGCCGGCTCTGCCAGGCGGGGCGCGCTGCGGTGCAGCCGCGGCCGCCGGGCTTTCCCCACCATGGCCGAGCGCGGCGCGGGCCGGAAGGGGGCGGTGGCCGTGCCGCGCCGCGCCGACAGCGCTCCCGCGGGGCCGCCGCCCGCAGCGCCGAGGTTAAACGGGGAGCCCGGCTCCGTGCCGCCGGGGGAGGGCTGAGGCCTCTCGGCACAGCCGGATCTGTCCTTTCCGACGTGCCGGGGCAGCTGAAGAAGCGATGGGCTCACTGCCCAGAGCGGGGCCAGCGCCTCTGGGTGCCCCCGGGGCCCTCACTGCCTGGCAGCACACCGACAGGTACGCAGGCATGTGGCCCCAGGTGTGAAATGGCCTCTCCTGCCCAAAAAACCCCAGGCCCTGTGGTGCCCCCATGTCCAGCACCCCAGGAGGACAGACATTTTTTTTTTTCCTTTTTTGTGTATCTGCTTTTTGAAATTGCAGAAAACACCATGACAAATACTGTGCTCACCAGTGAAGGGTTTCTCAACAAGAAACCTCTCCCACTGGCAATGGAGAGGTTCCTGTTTCTGTCTGCTAGATCTTTGCTCAGCCCTGGCTCGCAGACCGAGGAGCAAGGACTTGCTGAGAGGCAGCTTGGAGCACAACAGCAGTTGCTACTTATCACCTACACTTTCCAAAGCAATGCTTACAAGGTTTTGCTCTGCAGGAGAATGAGGAGGAGAGTGTGAGCCAGGGAAAGCCAAGACCAGCATCAATGCGCCCATCTCCCACCACAGTGGCAGGCAAGGTGGATGCCATGCCACGGGGTCTGATGGGTCTGTGGTGGCGGGTACATGAGCTCTGTGTGGGTAGCAAGTGATGCACCAAGCCAGTGGGATGCAGCAGGGCGGAGCTGGCGACCTCCTCATGGGGACAAAGGATGTGGGCAGAGCAGGAGGAGGTTCCCAGCAAGGTGATGCTGCTTGGGGTAATGGCAAGTCCAGTGTAGACACGTGCTCACAGGCAAGGATTCCCCCGCATAAACATGCCAGGGAAGAATTAATGTTCATCAGGAGCAGGGAATAACAGCAGGAAGAGTTCAGTTGCCCTGTCATAGGCTGCGGAGCACTATTCAGGAGCACAGCAACAGCACTGACACCTCTGATCAACACAACCAGCAACTTGTGGCAAGTGCTGACCAGAGACTGGCCAGCCAACTCTTGGTCGAGCTCCCAGCACAGCCTGGCCACAACTGCTCAAGAGACATCCTGCAAGGAAGGGGGAGAAGCAGTTATCCATCCTAGTTCCAAATAGAACTAGTAAAAATAAAGGCAGTTGTTGAAAGAAAATAAGAAGAAATGGTTAAAACCTTGAAACGGTCTGGAGAACATTCAGTGACTCTGTGGTGACGGACTGTGATCAGACATACAGGCCTCTAAGGGATGTCAACCTGCAGCAGGATTAAACAGCAGCAGCAAGAAAAAATAAAATGTATTTAGAGCTGCCTTCTCCAGTCCTGGCCCAATCTTGCTTGTGTCTCTTTTCCCCATCAGCATAAGATCATAGAATAGATCATAGAATATCCTGAGTTGGAAGGGACCCACAAGGATCATCAAGTCCAACTCCTAGCACCACAAAGGTTTACTCCAAAGTTCAGACCATATGACTAAGAGCACAGTCCATACACTTCGTAAACTCCAACAGGCTTGGTGCTGTGACTGCGTCCCTGGGGAGCCTCTTCCAGTGCGTGACAACCCTCTCAGTGAAGAACCTCATCCTGATATCCAACCTGAACCTCCCCTGTCGCAGCTTGACACCATTCCCTCAGGTCCTATCACTGGTCACTAAAGAGAACAGATCGGTGCCTGCCCCTCCACTCCCCCTCGCGAGGAAGTTGTAGACCGCGATGAGGTCCCCCCTCAGCCTCCTATTCTCCAGGCAGAACAGACCAAGTGACCTCAGCCGCTGCACATAAGTCTTCCCCTCCAGGCCTTTCACCATCTTCATAGCCCTCCTCTGGACACTCTCCAGCAGTTTAATGTCCTTTTTGTACTGTGGTGCCCAGAACTGCACACAGTACTCGAGGTGAGGCTGCACCAGTGCAGAGCAGAGCTGGACAATCACTTCCCTCGACCAGCTAGCAATGCCGTGCTTGATATACCCCAGGACACGGTTGGCCCTTCTGGCTCCCAGGGCACACTGCTGGCTCATATTCAACTTGCCATCAACCACAACCCCCAGATCCCTCTCTGCGGGGCTGTTCTCCAGCATCTCATCCCCCAGTCTGTACGTATAGCCAGGGTTGCTCCATCCCAGGTGCAGGACCCGGCACTTGTTCTTGTTAAACTTCATGCAGCTGGTGATTGCCCAGCTCTCCCATCTGTCCAGATCTCCCTGCAATGCCTTTCCACCCTCAACAGAGTTAACAACTTCTCCAAGTTTAGTGTCATCAGCAAATTTGCTCAAAACACTTAGTCCTACATCCAAATCATTTATGAAAACATTGTAAAGAACTGTCCCTGAAATGGAGCCCTGGGGGGCCCCACTGGTGACTGGCCGCCAGCCTGATGTAACCCTATTTACAATAACCCTTTGAGCCCTGTCCATCAGCCAATTGTTCACCCATCGTACGATGTGTTTATCTATCTGTATGCTGGATATTTTGTCAAGTAGGATCTTATGAGAAACTGTACCAAAAACTTTACTGAAATCCAAAAAGATCACATCAGCTGGTTTCCCTTGAGCAACTAGATGGGTGATCTTATCATAAGATGAAATTAAGTTTGTTAAACAGGACCTACCCCTTGTGAACCCATGTTGGCTGTGACCTGTGACTGCATTGTCCCCCAGCTGCATTTCAATCACTCATTAACTATGAGATTAACTATGGGTTGGCTAGTATACAAACTAAATAGCCTGGACTAATGAGCTACCAGCACTGATGTGCTGGGGGGCGTGGGGTGGGAGTTAAGGTTCCTTGGGAAGTGTTGCGGACAATGCTTTGCTGTGGATATCAACCCAGGCCAGGCTGCAAGAGAGCATAAGGAGCAGCTCAGCAGGATGGGGGAAACACCAGCAAGCTCCAGCTCAGTGCTACAGGGACCCAGCATGTGCCCCACTCCCTGGCAATCCTACACCCTTCACTTGACCCTTTGTCGGCAGGGCAGAAAGAGCTGGCAAAGCCAATGAGGGAATGGAAGAGAAAACAGCAGCCCAGTAAGGAGTTACACAGGATGCAAGGTCAAAGTAAGAATTACAACAGTTCCTCTCACTTGCCCACACTTCCTCTTCCAGGTCCACAGCACAATCAGAAGGTCTGCCACCTTCCCCAGCTCCATCCATGCCGTCCCACTGCACCAGTGAGGCTACAGCCATGCTGATGCTCCTGAATGTGGGGCATTGCAGCTATCCCTAGCGCCTGGCCATGAGGAAACCAGCCCAGAGCCCTGCAGTTGTCCTCCTTAATAAAAAACATAACATGTAGAATATTTGTCAGGGCTCTGAAATTTGCTGCTGGCATTGTGATTCCGTACACTTGCTGCAGGAGCTTCAGGGAAAGTAAGCCCAGCTCCGTAACTGTAGGGCATGCACAGATGCCCAAAAATGCATCAGAGTCATTAAATGTGACCTTGCTGGAACTGAGACAGCAGCAAGCTGCAGTATACTGCCACTGTTCCTAATGAGCACACCTTGCACACACACACTTTATATCAGCTTTTGAAACCAGTTCTCACTAAAACTGTGAAATACCAACAGATGCAACCCCTGCATCTAAAACCTACAAAGCAGATAACAAGAGTCCCACATTAATTATCTAAAAAAAAATTAAGACACCGTATATTTTTACTTTAGCACCCTGAAGAGGTTAAGAGATAGTTGCTTGGTGTCAGTTCCTCTCTGCTTAGGGAAACACAGCTGTGGGTGTGCTGGGAGAAGTAACTGCAGCCTGTATGTCAAAATCTGAAGGCTGCTCAAAAAAACGCGTCATAAACTGAGTTTTGCCATGGTGAGAGCAGTACTGGCATACTTCAAACAGGAAGGACCTGCCCAGCCCTGCCACACCAGCAGCTCACCTGTGAGGCAAAAAACACCAGAGCCAGGCTGGGGCTGCAGGGGAGACCTCGCTCCCCTGCCTCCCAAGCCAAGGGTACCAGCAGCTCCCCATGGGACCAGTTTTCCAGTTTCCCCAATACCCGCCTTGCTTGCCTACTGCACTGTTTCTGGTGATCTATGCAAAATCAGAAGAGGGCATTTTTGAAGGTCCCTTCACCAGGCGGGCTGGAGCATGGGGTCCAGGGGTGGGGCTCAGCTCTAACCGGGGTGCGCAGGGCAAGTTGGGTTTCGGGAAGACACCCGCCCACAGCCACCGCTCTGACTTCCTCCTTTCTCCCCTAGCCAGCGACAACACAGAAGGAGGAAAGATCTGCACAGTGAAGAGCTCCCAATGACCAGCTGCTGCTCCCAGCCAAGCTAGAGAGCTTGAGGACCACCAGCCTCACTTGAGTCCCAGCAGAGGAGCTGAAGAGAGGGCTTGATGCGAGGCAAGTATTGCATTTTGGTTTTGTACACCTCCTTTCTTGGGGGAGGCAGATGGGTGACAAAGCAGTTTCATAGCCAAGGAGTTTTCAGTGAATTTGTTTCATAATTCTTAATCTTGTCAGGCAAGTGCTTGGGTGTGCTGCAGCTTGATGTACAGCCACGGGGCTCATCGCTCCCTCTGGTCAAGCGCAGCCTTGCCAAAGACAGATTTGCCTGGTCTGCAACATTTCTGCTTTCAGAGGTAGGAATGAGCCTGGAAGTACAGGTGGTTATTATGGGTAGGTGTCAGACCCACAACAGCTCCTTCCTCACCTGCCTGTGGGCCTGGAAAGCAGCAGGGTGTTGGTGCGGTACAGCATCCTCCTGCTCTGACCCAGGGTGATCCCACTGCACCCTCCCAAATGACTGCCGGGGGCTGTACCAGCTCCTGTGTGGGAGCCACCCAGAGCAGCCCCCGTCCCCCTGCTCATTCCTGTGTGGCTGCAGGATGTGATAGCTTGGATGGGGAGAGGGAGCCAGCACATGATGGGATGGTGTGGCACAAGGATAACAGGAGGCTTGGTGCAGTGCCATTGGTGGCACACAGGCACAGATGAACTTTCCCTGAGTGCAGCTCACACCTTGCACCTATGAACAACCTTGACTTTATTGTGAGTAGGGATTGGTGGCAAAACAGTTGGAAATGGTCTGTCCCATCAGGGCTTGCTAAATGAGGATGCCTTTGCCAGGGAAGGTCAAGAGTAAGAGTTAGGAGAGGGGGTGAGATCATTGCTCTTCTCCATCTCTGTATGTATCACATTCTGCAAATGGCCACTGAAAATGCATGGCAGATGCAGGGAAAGCAGCAGAGGCTGCAGGTGAGCTTTCCCTGGGCAGAGCAAGTCCTTTGCCAAGTCTCAGATACACAGGCAGAAGCTTGCTCACTAATGCAGCAAAGGGAAAATGTAGGGTATATGAAGTATAACCCACGTGTTATGGAGAGGCCAGGCAGACCGCCACTGTTTGGTTTTGAATCAGATTAAAGCAGACAAACTTCCATTTTTGATGATTTTTAAGTCTGTCTCCCAGCCTCACAGGGAGATGAAAAGCAAATTCACAAACGATCACAGAGATACTGGACCATGTGGCTGACACGGGTGCTGGTACATAGCTGCTGAAAAGTATGAGAGCTATAACTGTTACATTTTTCTACCATGGTTTTCACATCCTGCTTTACTCGGTGGTTTTACACTCTGACAACCATTACTCATCCCAGGGCTATTTCAACTGCAAGTGACCTCAATGGGCTAGTGATCATGATGCATGACTTATTTTCACATCGCTTGAAACATGAGACAGTGGAAGTTTTCCACATCCGCGGCCTCTCTCCTGTGTCTCTCAGCACAGCGCCTTGTGCCAGGATCAGAGGTGGCTGGGCAGGTGCCCCAGTCTGAGTCACCACAGGCAGGAGGAAAGCCACTTCTCCATGCCACTGCCAAAGGGTGGGATGCTCACCAGGAAGCTTGCAGTCAGCACCGAGGACACAAGAAACAGCTTGTCTGTTCCTAAACAGCGTGTGGGTAAACATGTCCCTGGTTAGTCTAGGACAAGCGCAACAGGACATTGGCACTGGTGACAGCAGGAGGCTCGGATCAGCCCCTGAAAACCTGGTTTATATATCCATATTTACCTATCTCTATAAAAGCAATTATAGATAGATAGAGATAGATAGATAGATAGATAGATAGATAGATAGATAGATAGAGGTAGATAGATAGGTAGATGATGCAGTCAGACCCTGAAAGGCTACTTTTATTTTTTATATATATACATACATACATAGAGATAGAAGTGTGTGTATATATATATATATATATATGTAAATAAAAGTAGCCTTTCAGGGTCTGCAAGGCTACTTTTATATGTGTATGTATACGCATACATACATAGAGATAGATGTGTATATATAAATATATACACATATGCACACACATATTTTGCACAGAGGGGATGCATCTGTCTCAGCCAGAGATTAGCCCTGTGTATGTCTGCCTGCCTTGATGGAAACTATCCATCTTGCCCAAATTAAGCAAAAGAAGTGACATCTACCTTCCCACCTTGCTGTGCCCCACACCACTCATTATCACACGTGCATGGCAGCCTCACTGTCACAGGCGGATGGTACAAATGTTCTAAGAGTCCTCCCAGGCTACTGCACATGGGAGACCATCCTCCTATTTCACAAGAAAACGTAGACAATTAGCAAAGCAGCGAAGGAGATATGCAGCCAAAGGACTGCAACACCCATCTCTGCTGTTGAATGCCTGTCTTATTTATAGCAATGAGACTGCAGCTAGCTTTGACACTTCCCCTTCAGCCCTATTTATAAATCCCAGCTTGCTGCCCGGTGCTGCTCTCCATTCCAGCAGCACCCCAGCATCCGCCAGGTGCCCCGTGAGGCCGCATTGCTCAGGTTTGCTCCTGCCAGCACGTGGGATAACAGCACCTGGGGCTGTCCTTGCACATGTCCCCTGGGGCTGCCTTCACACTGCCTGTCTCGAAGAACCTGCCAAGCAGGAGGATGAGCTGTGTGCATCCCTCTGTTTGCTGTAACTTTTGAAAGAGAGGGGAGAAACAAACCTGTCCCCAGCCAAGGACAGGCAGGAGCCAATGCACGTGGGACTAGCCATGGCAATGCAAGTCCGGGACTGAGCCACATGGATGGCAAATGCAGATGGAGAACATGCTGCAGGGGCCTCTGCCTGCGGCCTCCTAACACAGTCAGACAGAAACCCTTGTCTGAGTGCTGTGAAGAGGCAGACAAAAGCAGAAGCCCCATTTGCTCCCTTTGAAGGACACCCTACGTCACATGCACACTCATCCACCCACATAGCAGTGAATAACTTCCCACCGCAGCAGAAGAAAAGGAAGCAATACACTTTCTGCTGCTGTTTTCCCCTTTACACCCCTGCTGTGGGGAAAGAAACAACGGTTAACATTATAAAGGCATCCAAATCCAGTCCAGAAATTAACCCTACAGTACAAAATTCGTTAGCAAACAGAGCAGGGTTTACATTGAGGTTCCCAATCCTTTTCTGCGGACTGGGAGGACTTTTTTAATCCCGTTGTAATTGGAAACCCACTCCCTTTTATGGGATGAACCTGTAAGTATGAACCTAGTAGTTCCAGCAAGCCAAGCACGAGATGCTCACAGAGCCTCAGTCCATGGCTAAGGCTTATACAAGCTCTCCCCTCACCCCAGCTTAAATAAGTCACACACAATCAAAGGCTTTTTCTTCCACAAGAGGGGAGAAAGCTGGCATTAGGAGTCATTCTAAGAGGCAGACAATAGGTGCACCAGCTGTGAAACACAGCAGGAGCCAGCTTGTGAGAACACTGAGTTTATCCTTCTGCACCTACCCCTGCAGAGCAACCTGACTGCAAGCATCACCATCCTGAGCGCACACGGCCAAATCCCTTCTGACCCCACAACCAGGGAGGCCCCCAGGCTCTCTGCCTTTCTAAGGCAGCCTCCAGCATCCCTGTCCCCCTCAAATGCCCCCCTCCTGCACCTTTCCCTCGCAGCTGCCTCCCCAGAACTAAGCCAGCTTTAGTAGTAGCAGGGAAACATCTACAGCTCTTTGCTTTACCTTTAAAAATAGAGCTTAACAGAGAGAAGGACCAGCCCTGTGGCTTGTGGAAGCGCTGGAGCCCAGTTAGACACATTTGGGTGTCAGTCAGGGGAGTGTTGCAGGAAGCGAGGGTGGGAGAGGCTCTTCCCTCCTGACTGCACCATAGCTATTGTGGGGACACGGTCTGTCTCCGTTGTCCCAGTTTCTCCTCTTGCAACAAAGGCTTTGCAGAAATACGAGCTCGTGAATTTTCTTCACCTCTGGGCACCACCAGAGTGTGGTGTGACCTTCTGAGCACTGGGCACACCTTGTCCCAGGTTACCTCACTGCGCTCCCACCAGAACAAGGATCTCTGCCAGTAATAAATCTGCCTCTAGCAGTGCAAGAAGGAGCAGGGAGATGAATATATTTTCCTACAGACCTGGAGAGAGGCGGCTGTAGGTTACTGTAGGGCTGGGAAGACCCTTTACCTTTCATGACTTCAACAACTTCTACATGTTACCTCAGAGCCCAAGAAGTGCTGACAGAATCTGGAGGTGACAAAAACATGTTCATTAGCCAGTTAAGCAATGTGCAAGTGGCAAGTGTGTTTCACACCTGTAGTCTGGTGGAGACCAGGCCATCAAGTGGGCTCAGTTCACACCTTACTATGACATTTAAAGCAGCTAAAAATGAGTTGATCCATTAGCAACTAGAAAAATAATAAATGTGGGAATGTTTGGAAAATGCTTACACAGCCCAGGCACTCTTCGCCCCTGGCTTGTCACCTGTGGAATGCCCACAGAGACACAAGGGGCACAGTCACAGGCAAGGATGTGGCTGCAGTGTGCATGGTTGCTTGACAAAATGGCGCAGCAGAATAGAGTCCTGTGCCGTGTCACCACAGGGGTTTGACCTGCTACGTGCAGATGTGAGGTGACACTGCTGTTGGAGTGCTGCTGGGGAGATGGCTCTGACGTGGGTCTCCCAAGGCTGCAGATCTTCGCATCCAGATGACTTCTACCATAAGCTGTGGTGGCAGCCAGCCGTTGCGATCCAGTCACCTCTCTGAGTCCATAGGACAGCTAGGCACCAAACCTCACTGTGCAATTGTCACAGAATGACACCCATCTATCTCCCTCAGCAGCCTCATAGAGCTAATAGGGTGCATCTGATCTTTCTGTGCCCAGGAGAAGGCCAGACCTTTATTCAAGGCTGACCAGTGTCATCCTTGACTTCTCTGGTGCCCTACAGCACGTGAGGAGCTAAAAAGAGACATTCTCACGCTTCAGCAGCAGATCTGAGCAGCTGTATTTACCCGTCTGGCCTCAGCACCTTTTGAAAGTTTATCTCGCCTCTCGTTTCCTTTTCACTCAGAGCTGCTCAGTTTGGCAGGTTCGCAGGAGAAGCTGATGGCGCTTTACAGCACTTGCAGGAACCAGGGAGGGGCTGTTTGGTTGCTCAGGGCAGTGTAAGAGCTATTACAAAACCAATGAACTGTCTTTCTGATGATGTGTCTAATACTGTAAAAAGGGAAATGTTTATTGTTTTTCTGTGCTTTTTTTTTTCTTTTTCCTCTTTTAACAAATTACTCTTTTCTCGTTCACCCAAATATGTCCATGTTGTAAGGCCACAACTCTGTCAGGTTTTGCTCCAGAACTGTGCTGGGGGAAAGCTGTTATGAGAAACAATGGTGATAATGAACATGATTTTATCAACAGCATGGTAAAACCACTGCTCCTGGTGCAGTCCAGAGTGGCCACACGAAGAAGCATGCAGGCTCACCTCAACTTATTCCCACCCTGCTTCAGCACACTGCAAGTGGGTGGTGGCAGCACACCTCCACTGTGTCCTCCACAGTAGCCCAGGTTGCTGCGTGCTCATTGCTTACCAGCTCACATTTCTACTGATTCCTAAGAATAATTTAGCCACCGGCTGGCTAGCATTAGTTTCTGGAATCAGGAGATGTACTTTGGAACAAGAAGCAAGTAGCGTGAGCAGCCAGAACAATTTGCACCTGGAAAACAAGTCTGAGAACAGGATTTCAATCATGCTGTGAACTGCTGGTGTTACAGCACAAGTTGTGCCTTGAGGACAGCAAGCACCTGGGAGCTTGCAGGAGCCCTGGATGATGTGCTGGGTGTCCTTCCCTGCATGCTGGTCAGAGATGTGCAATCTCTGTGCACGGAGATGTGCAAAACTTCCACCCATGGTGTCACCCCCCAGCCCCCTCCCTGCTGCTCCAGAACAGTATGGATCTGGTGCCAGCATCCTGCCCTTCCTCTTCATCCTGCACACTTGCACAAGAGCCAGCTCAGTGATTGCCACACTGGCAGACTGGACCCCAGCAGGCAGCTGGAGTGAGTGTCTCCACTTCCCTTCAGTGGCCTTGCCCAGGAGATGGGACATGTCCCCCATGGGTGTGTGACCCAACCTGTACAGCACGTGTGCCACAGGGCTTACAGGCATGCAGGTGGGAAGGTGCCACCAGCCTCTCTCATCCAGCATGGATTAAAAATGCGAGCCAGGGAAGGAAACACTGGGTAAAGTTTCTCAGTCTCTCTTTGAAATAGCATCACTTTCTCCCTGTGGAGAAGGAGAAGCATTTGCTCTTTCCCTTCCACTCTCCCCTCATCAGAGCTGCCTGGTCCCTAGTCCTAGCAGGGTGGTGCCTGCTGTGGGAGCCTTTCTGTGGTGTAAGAGAGCAATTTTCTGGTATTTTGGCCAGTTGGACTAGTTCAGCTCATTTGAAGTTAAAGCCGGCGGTAATGAGAAAGGGGGTTAGAAGTTTTCTTTTCCAGCACTCATCCCGAAATTGTATTTAAGGTTTGTACTGCTTGTTGGAAACCCTCAGCAGGAAAACTTACATTAATTCACTACACAAAATATTTAATTTCCTTGATGTATTAGTTAAATGTATAGAAAGTACCAACAAACTTCTTTTCTGTGCTGTTAGTTAATTAATCAAAAGGCTTCTTTTGTTTATTTTATCTCCAATTTCCATCCAATAGCTTAACACAGAAGCTGAAAAACTTCAAATCTAGTAAAAACGAAATGTAGTGCTTGAGATTTTCCAGTACTACATATGTATGTAAACACAGATGTAAAAGAGTCTGGATAAATACCACCTTGAGCTGTGTAGCAGTTTAGCTGAATGTGTACTGACACAGTGCAAGTTCCCACCCTGCTGAATTTTGCATTTAGTCAAAAAGATGTATTTAATTGCTGACCAACTTATTTTTCTAAAAGCACATGAGCTCTCCTAGAGGGCACTCTCTCAGGACCTACTCTGCAGCAGGAAAGAGACATCCACCTGGTGCTACCATCCTTTGCAGCCACTTTCTGTTGGGTTTGACGTCCCCCTTCCCTGTGCCTGCTGCGTGCCAGGCTGTCACAGGGGTGCCTTTTGTCTTGCAGAAAATGACACGTGACTGCTGCTTCTGGCTTCCAGCAGTGACCTGGGTGCTGCTGCTGGTGACAATGGGTGAGTCCCACCTGTCCTTCCTCCCTGCCTTATCCTGGCACCTAACATGGGCAATGAGACAGCGCTGGAAGCAACTGGAGGCAGGCACCAACATGGCACTAAACATGGCACTGAGAGCCATGCAAGGGTCAGCCTGGCATTTCCCAGGATCTGGTGCTAACTCAAGCCCTCCTGGCCAAGGGGCAGCAAGGCTGGGCCCCCATCATAGATCTTCTAGTGGGCTCAGGAGAGTTGGACAGTGTGGGTATACGCTGCTGGGAGTCTGAGCACCCCACAGCTGCTGCTGGGGCAGACTGGCTTCTCCTGGGTGTCCCACCATATCAAACTCATTTTCTCCGTTTCAGCCTTCACCATGGAGTGCCCCAAGATCAAGGTGGGAACATGCAAGGACTGCATCCAATCTGGCCCTGGCTGTGCCTGGTGCAAGAAGCCGGTAGGTCCATGTAGCCCCCATACTGCCAGTGAATGGAGAGCCACCCTGTGTGCTGCACTAGTGCGGGGCTACTCCATGGCGGAGCAGGTGGACAGCATCCTGGGAGAGTCTCATGTCCTCCCTGCTCGATGAGGTCAGGAGGGCTTCAGCCTTCCTTTGTCCACCAATACCCCAGAGATCCAGCAGACACGGTTCGGGAGCTGGGTAGTGTGGTAGTGTGCCTGCTTATCTCCCACTCTGATTTTTCCTGTTGATGTTGCAACACACAGAATTTTACCAAAGCTGGTGAGCCGGACTCCATCCGCTGTGACACCAAAGAGCAACTGCAGCAGAAGGGATGCCCACAGAGCGAGATGGAGTTTCCAGGCAGTGAAGTTAGAAGGACACAGGACAATGCATTGAACAATGATATACAGCTGACTCCCCAGGAGGTGCACCTGAAGCTGAGGATAGGTATGGTTTCTGCAGTGTTGGTAATAACCTTCTGCTCACCTCCAGGCTTAGCTGGGTAGCAACTAGAGCTGACCAGCATTTGTTACACGTGCTTTTTGCCCACCCACCCTGCTTCATAACTGAATGGGCTGTTGGCAAGAGATCGCTCCTGCAGGGGAACTGAGGGACCCCCTGGAGAGAAGGGAATTACAGAAGCTGAGGAGTCCCAGAGGAAAAGCCACAGTGAAGATGTGAAGACAGGTGAAAGCTCAGAGAGGGCAAGGATGGAGCATGTAGCTATGCTGAGGCATGTTGTAGGTCACGTTTCCTCCACATTTCCTCCCAAAGAGTGAAGGATCCCAGCACAGGGTGGGTGATGAGGCAAGATATGACCTTGCACAGCACAGCTGCTGATCCTGCTGTCCCCATCCAACAGGGCAGCCTGCGGTATTTGACGTGAAGTTTCGCCGCGCCTTGGGGTACCCCATTGATCTCTACTACCTCATGGACCTCTCCTACTCTATGCTGGATGACTTAGAGAAGGTGAAGAAACTGGGAGGGGAACTGCTTCGAGCACTGGAGAGTACCACACCCTCTCGACGCATAGGTGAGCCTGTCTGGCACAGGGCCTCCACACAGCTCTTTGCTGATGGGAAGAGCCATGCTCTGCGGGAGGGCAGAGCAGAATGCGGGATGCAGGAAGTGTGAGCCATCCTCTGCCAAGCTGGAGAGCATGCCAGGGCAAGGGATGTGTACACATACTTGGCACCCATGGGGACAACCACTAGCCCCTACCTGCTTTTGCCCCTAATACCGCGGTCCTGGGCACCCTAGGTTTTGGCTCCTTCGTTGACAAGACAGTTCTGCCCTTTGTCAACACACACCCTGAGAAGCTGAAGAACCCTTGCCCCAACAAGGACAAGCAGTGCCAGCCTCCCTTCGCCTTCAAGCACATCCTCTCACTGACCGACAATGCTAAGAAGTTTGAGAGCGAAGTGGGGAAGCAGTTCATCTCAGGGAACCTGGATGCCCCAGAGGGGGGCCTGGATGCCATGATGCAGGCAGCAGTGTGTGGGGTGAGTCCCTAATGGGCTAGCCCCATGTCCTCCCTGCTTGCTGCAGCTGTGGGCAGGTCTGCCTCTGCTTATATCTCCTTCATCAAGAGCTGTCTCTGCCCCTCTCCAGGAAGGCTGTAGATACATGTTGTGTAATTTCAGGCCTGCAGTCCATGTGAAAGTACTAATTTGGCAGCCGGGCAGGTTATGCCCAGGCTGGGTACAAGATAGCATTTCAGTCCAGAGCCCCCTGAATCTGATCCCTGTGATCCTCCTCCATACCCTCCACCCCTTGTCATGGCTGATGTGTCCCATTCTTTGGCAACAGCAGTGCCATGACCAGGCACCATGCACCACTCACTGCTGTCCATGCCACTTGCAGGACTTGATTGGCTGGCGCAATGTGACCCGCTTGCTGGTGTACGCTACCGATGACGGCTTCCACTTTGCTGGCGATGGCAAGCTTGGGGCCATCCTGACCCCCAACGACGGCCAGTGCCACTTGGAGGACAACATGTATAAAAAGAGCAATGAGTTTGTAAGTACTCCGGGCTGTTTTCCCGGGTTTGCTCAGTGGCTCCACACCCTCAGCCCATGGGGGCAGCTCCTGTTACCTCTGCAGTGGAAGCTGGCAGCCCCTGCGGGGCCCCAGGAGCCTGCCCCAGTGTGGCAGGGTGATGGATACAGCGCACGCTGGGAGCAGAGGCACTGCTGCCTTGGGTGCCCCAGCTCACGCCTGTTTCACCGCTCGGCATCAGGCAATGAATTGCTGTTTGGGGTGCCCTGTGTGACCTTCCTCACAGCAACCATACCAGCAAAAGCCAGGCACTGACCTCCGAGGTAGCATGGAGGTAACCAGAGACATTGCCATTCAGGTGGCAGTCTCCCTATACCCCAATTTCATTCCCACAAGCAGAAAAGAATGTCACTTAAAAGCGTATCACTGAGACCGCAAGATCATCGTAACCTAAAAACTAAAGAGAGCTGCGCCTGAGCCACACTTCCTTGTGGCCACACTGCCACGAGCTGCTGGTGGTGCCGGGACCGGATGGCGGCTGCACAACACTAGTGGCCCACCTGCCCACTGGTGGGGGAGGTCACGCTCAGTGCAGCCCCCTCTCCTCACACAGGACTACCCCTCTGTTGGCCAGCTGGTCCAGAAACTTGCCGAAAACAACATTCAGCCCATTTTTGCTGTCACCAGTAAGATGGTAGATGTTTACAAAGTAAGTAGACTTCAGTTGGTTCAGGTGTTTCCTGTCCTTCCCTGTGAGGACAGATATGCATCTGTCCTCCTGCTATTGCTGTTGTGTGGGGGCAACTGCTCACTCCTTTGCTCTCCATTGGCAGAAGCTCAGTGAAATGATCCCAAAGTCAGCAGTGGGGGAGCTGAATGAGGACTCCAGCAACATAATTGAACTCATTCAGGTGGCCTACAATGTAAGTGATGGATGAGGATGTATTTTCCCTATCTGGCAGGACTTAAGCGAGGAAAAGCTCCCATCGTGTATCCTCATCATCAGAGAGCTGGTGGAACTGGGGTTTAGGGGATGAGCCCTTCTGCCCACAGCAAGCAAGAAGC
Organism: Heteronetta atricapilla; assembly: GCA_011075105.1. Lineage (NCBI taxonomy): Eukaryota > Metazoa > Chordata > Aves > Anseriformes > Anatidae > Heteronetta > Heteronetta atricapilla. Next base: position 16,618,574 of record CM021737.1, on the reverse strand, counting down.
TTTCACCTCTCTGATGCCATTGCCTTCCATTCCCACCCCACTGCAAGAGCTGAGACCCTGGCCTGGAGTGCTCCCTGCCCTTGTCCCCTGGGCTGGGGGAAGCAAGCCCCCATCCTCTTGCTTCTATCTCTTCTTGGGCTGACTGCATGCTCTCCACCATTTCCTCACAGAACCTCTCCTCACGGATCATCCTGGACCACTCCACCCTGCCAGATGTCCTGGATGTCAAATATGACTCCATTTGCAATGGAAAGAAGGTAGTCTCGGATGAAGCAAGAGGGCAGTGTGACAACGTAAAGATCAATGATGAGGTATGTTCTCCTGTGTTAGGAATGCCATGCAGCTTGCAAGTTCCTGCTGCCTTTCCTGTCTAACTGCAGGAACCTAGCCTGTTGTTCCAGAGTTTTTGTTCTTATAAATTTAAGGTCCAAAGTGTCCAAACTACAGTGGGAGAGGGGTGGATGCTCAATTGTGCTGGATGTGTGTGTGTGCTCAGCCCAGGGATGATACCACCCTCTTATTCCTGAAGCTATCTGATGGTCTCCAGCCCTTCCCTTCCCTTTCTCACTCCGCACCTTCTAGGTGACCTTCAAAGTGAAGGTCACGGCAAAGGAGTGTATCAAAAGCCAGTCCTTCACCATCCGGCCGCTGGGCTTCACAGACACGCTCACCGTTCACCTAGACAGCAACTGTGACTGCAACTGCAGAGAGCAGCCTGACCAAACTGCCTGCAATGGAAAAGGCAGCATCGTCTGTGGGATCTGCAGGTGAGTGCTATTCCCCACAAAATATTATTTCAAATGTGGCCAGAACTGGGGAGCTGCTAGGAGAGGGCTGTTGGGCCAAGCCGAGGGCAGCTGTGTGCTGTGCTTGGTCCCTCACAGCAACTTTGTGCCTGCAGGACGTGGGGCCTGGTGAGGGCTCAGCAGAGAGATTTACACTGGGCAGTCAGTCATGGGCTTGCCCTGAAGCTTTGAACCAATTTTCTTATTTGAAGCAGCAGTTAAAGCTAGCGGTGACAAGGGACTCAATGAAGTCTCTTCTGTTTGTGGAGTCTCTGCTGCTTTCCAAAGGGCATCCATGCATCTGCCCAACCATCCATCCACCCACCCTTCTATCTATCCAACTATCCACCCATCTAACCATCTACCAGCCCATCTGTCAAGCAGATGCAACTTTCTGTAGAAATCTCTTTAAAATCTCACTTCTGAGCTGCAGTTCATGTACATCTTTAAGCATAATTGTTGCTTTATGGCCCTTCAGTGAGTGGGAGAGGAAAAGACTGGGTTTCCTCAGGAAACACTCAGATCTCCTTGCAAGGGTTTGGAAATTATAAATATAATAATAATTTCCGGGCAACCGTTTGGTGTTGTAAATATAACCAGCACAGAGAGCAGCATTTCTGAGGTCTCCCACTGACGTGCTGCCCAGAATTAGCACCAACATGCGGTGGTGCGGACGGCTGGTGACATGTTTGTTTCCGCTGAGGCTGTCCCAGATTCGCTCCACTTTGGCTGAGGTCTGAGCCCAGCCCTGCACATGCTCTGCAGCATTTCTTGCAGCTGATAACCCAGACTTGCTCCTCTCCTCTCATGGCAGCTGCAATTCAGGCTACACGGGGAAGAACTGCGAGTGTGAAACCAAGGGCAAGACCAGTAAGGAGCTGGAGGGCAGCTGCCGGAAGGACAACAGCACAGTCATCTGCTCAGGACTAGGGGACTGCGTGTGCGGGCAGTGCATCTGCCACACCAGTGACGTGCCCAACAAGCAGATCTACGGCACCTTCTGCGAGTGCGACAACATGAACTGCGAGTTCCACAATGGCTCCCTGTGTGGCGGCACAGGTGAGCAGCTGGGCTGCCTGAGCGTGGGCAGAGGGAGGGTCGTCTCGGTGCCTGAGCTGCACAAGCACTTTTTCATGCTGCCCTGACATAACTCCTGGAAAGGCAGCCCTAGTCCCAGCGCAGTGGCTTCTTCCAAGCAAGGATGTGGCCAGAGCTGTCAGAAAGTGGCCAGATCCCAGATCCCACTTTTCACTCTTCCCCCATCCCCATCCTCTGTGTACCAGGGAAGATACCCCTAGGTAACATGTGGGTAGAGTTGACAAGTTACATTGTCAGGGCAGCTCCCTGCAGCCCCCTGCTCTGTAGGCAGCCCTGAGCCTTGCAGGACCATGAACGGAGAGGTTTCCCCCCACAGAGCGTGGGCACTGCGACTGTGGCAAGTGCAAGTGCACGGCTGACTACCAGGGCAGCGCCTGCCAGTGCAAGAAGTCAACAGAAGGCTGTCTGAACATCCGGGGGAACGAGTGCAGCCTCCGTGGCTCCTGCCACTGCAACCGCTGCCAATGCCGGGGCGGCTATCAGCCCCCGTTCTGTGAGGAATGCCCCGGCTGCCCCTCGCCCTGCAGCAAATACGTGTGAGTGATGGGGCCTAGGGGTGGGGCAGGTGGGGGGACAGCCTCTGCTGGGCTGAGGGGCTCTGCCACCGCTGTGGAGATAAGTCACAGCCACCTGTGTTGCAGCTCCTGTGTGGAGTGCAAGGCCTTCCAGAGTGGGCCACTGGAGAAGAACTGCTCTGAGGCCTGCAGAAACATCCGATATGCCGAAGGATCACAGGCAGGGAGCCGGCAGTGCAGGGAGAAGGACTCCAAGAACTGCTGGATCTCCTTCCGCATGTCCCAGGATGATGGAGAGGAGATGTACACTGTCACTGTTGACCCTAAGAAAGGTACCCCCGCCCCACTCCTTGTGTCCCTGCCCTGCCAGCTCTCCCAGGGACTGCAGATGAATTGTCTATGTTTGCTCTACAGAGTGCCCGGAGCCTCCCAACATCGCGCTGATTGTAGGTGGGACCATTGCCGGTGTGGCTCTCATCGGCCTGGTGCTCCTGCTGATCTGGCGGCTCTTGACAGAGCTGTTTGACCGCCGAGAATATCGCAGGTTTGAAAAGGAGAAGTCCAAGGCCAAGTGGAACGAAGTAAGAGAATCTGTCTGCAGCAGTGGGGCACACCGGGCCTTGGGACACCTGCATGCAGGGAGCATGCAGGGAAGATGGGCACGGAAGGGACATCTTTTGCTGAGGCAGCCACGGCTGGCAGTGCCCAGAGTGTTGCAGACCTGGATCTTCCCACTGCTTGACCTTGGGGCTGCCAGTGCTGTCTGCATCATTCATAGTCAGGGTGGAGTGGGTGAAAATCCAATACTGTACAACACTGAGGGACTTTCACTTTTTTCCCTGTAGGCTGATAATCCCCTATTCAAGAGTGCCACCACCACCGTCGTGAACCCCAGATTCGATGGGCAATGAAGTGGAGCAACACCTGTCAGCACGAGGCCTCACCATTAAATAAGGAAATTCCAAGCTAAGGAAATCTCAAACTAAGGCTCCCACCTCTTCTTCTTTATTCTACTGGTTTGTTCCCTTCTTCCAAGAGGCCACCAGCACGTCATGTGCTGACTGAGGGCCTGCATGGCACCTGTCTCTCTGCATGGCGCTCGCTGGTTGTGTTTTGGGAGAACAGCAGCAGCTTTGCCATGGACAGGGCTGCAGAGCAGGTCCCACCAGTAGGGAAATACTATAGCCCCCGTATCAGTTACCGTCTGTCTCAGCTAACTTTGCCTTGTGGCATGACCTTCAGACATCAAGTTCCAAAAACAGCATAGTGCACATAGTGCTTCCAGCTGTGGTTTCAAAACTGCTATTTCCTTTCTGCTCTAGCAGGCTCCGCTGCGAGGCTCCTCCATGCCCAGCCTTCCCCTGCTTCACTGCTCTCCACTGTTGCATTTGCAGCTCATTTCTAAAGTATTCACTTTGGAGAAGGATGTGGAGGGCCCTCAGGCTGGGGGTCTGCTCTGGATGTTGCTGTACCTGGAGATGATGGGCAGCAAGGGAACATGCACTGATTTTTTTTCTAAATCATCAGCTGCTCCTCAGTGTTGATCCCTTCTCAGACCTACCGCGGGCTCCTCCAAATTTCTACCTGGGCTCCTGCAAGCTTGGCTTACCTCCAGCAGGTCCTGAGACTGCTGCATGACAAGGAAGCAAAGGAGCAGTAATCTGAACCATAAAACATCAGCACCAGAGGTAATGAACATGTGAAACATTGCCTGCAGCTCAGACCTCAGCAACAGCTTCCTCTACCATCTTCCAAGTCTAGATCTACAATAGACGTGCTCAGGACCAGGAATGCAAAAGACTTGGCATTACACAGAGCATCTCCAGCTCAGTGCTTTTTCAAACTCTGCACAGCAGCTAGTTCCTCTTATGCCATCATAAGTATTTTGAAATATGTGTACAGTTCTGTATTTGCTTCAGGTTGGGGAACAATTTCCATATAGCTATATTATGTCACTTCTCTGTTTGCCCTATGAATATGTTTAAAGTTAATAAAAATTAATATATAAATATATCTGTCCTACTAAGAGTCAGGTGCTGAAGCACATATCAAAAAAACTTCAGACAAGTCCCATCATGGATGCCAGCATCTCCCACAGATGAAGTGCTTGGGGAAGATGCTGGCTAGAGAAACACACTATCTTTATGATGATTTGCCAGCTATGTCCTGAAAGGTGCTCCCTTGCAAGTCCAAAATAGCTTACAAAATGATGCAAACCAGTTCTTGTCCCTGCCTATAAGCAGCTACACATAAACCACCTTAAACAAGAGTGGCTGTACAGTATCAGATCAAAGGTTAATTTGGGGCATTTAGCTGTTCTCCAGCAATGACTGTCAAGGTCTGCGGCAGAGTTAGAAGGAAAGCACATCTGATACTTCCCCCAGACTTTCCCAGTTTGCAGCTGTTTTTGGCTCAAGGACCCTGATTCAGTGCAGCTCCCATGCACCCCACACCTGGCTGTGTGAAGACTCCGGAGGCACCACTCTAGGGCTCTGAGTCTTTGATGCAATGCCCGTTGCCAAGTACGCAGACAGAGGCTTTTATTACTTGAACATGAAGTGAGAATCTCCCGTATTGGTAGCTGTGGGTCTTACTGCTGGTGTAGGCTGTGCAGTACAAGCACAAATGTGAACAAGTTTAGAGGAACAGTTAGAGAAACTCAGTGGGGGATGCAAGCACAGAGATCCAGACCTTTTCAAAAAGAAATATGACCAGTAATTGCATTAGACAGAAGTATATCCTAAAGTACATACAAAAGCCAAGAGGAAAAACAGTGAGCTAAGAGGTTCCTTCATGCCCCTTGGTCTTGTTTTATCCCGAAGACTTGGTAGTGGAGCCTGGGGAGACCTGCCTGCAACAGTGGTATTTCACAGGCAGGTGTGAAATGGCCCTTCCTCCAGACTTCAAGCAGTAACACAGAACATCCTTTCTTAAGGTTGTTTCATTTCTATCCAAAATAAATTAACTGTATTTTCCTTGACTTGGCGGAAGGAAGCTAGCTGATTTTCAACCAAGAAGCTTCCAAAGACTGTTCCAAAATCACAAATCAGCTCACGTTCCCAAGTTCATCTGAAATATAGCACATCTAAGCAGGGCACACCTTTTGAGCACGCTGGCCAGTGCATACACATAGGAGCTGAGACAATGCTGTTTTCTATGTCTTGGTGACTGCCACTTGTGAGGGGCACAGGAGGTAAGGAAGCCAGGATGGAGGCACTTACCCACATAGCACACAGACTGCAGTGGAGTTGAAAGAAACGTGTCTTGACGGAAAAGCAATAAGGAAAAAGGGTTGCATATTTTGAATAGCATTTTCAAATGGAAGAATTGCAGGCCAAATACATATGTATTTACAGTACTTAAAGAGGGCTTATAGAAAAGATGGATAACAACTTTTTGCTCAATCAGGTAATGACAAGACGAAGAGGAATGGTTTTAAACTAAAAGAGGGGAGATTTAGATTAGAGGTTAGGAGGAAATTCTTGACTCAGATGGTGGTAAGGCACTGGAACAAGTTGCCCAGAGAGGCTGTGGATGCCCCATCCCTGGAGGTGTTCAAGACCAGGTTGGACAAAGCCCTGGACAACCTTATCTAGTGGGTGGCGTCCCTGCCCATGGCAGGGTCAGGATGAAATTAGATGATCTTTAAGGTCCCTTCAAACCCAAGCCATTCTATGATTCTATGATCTATTTCGCAAACTATGTGGTAGTGAAAATACCAACAATGTGATAGGGATATGTTTCTTTCACAGACACGGATTACTAAGGTGTTTCAGAAGGAAAAATGTGACTCTGCCTGCAGAGTGCCTCAAAATGGGTGCTGCATGAGCCTGCTCAGCTCTAGAGGCATGGGTGCAATAGGCAGCCTCATGCCTGCAAGCCAAGCCTTCTAAGTATGAAGCTGAGATACCTGGAGATATCTCTCATCCAACTGGAAAAGGATGGAGGGGAGGATTAAAGGTAGGGAAAGACCAGATTTTGGTAAGAGTTGACTTTTGAGCCAGCAATATTGGGACAGTCGCAGAATGGACTGAGACACCGTGACCAATTCAAGTGTCTGACTGGCTGAGAGGGTGTGTGCTCCCCACACTACTGCACACAAAACCCATGCCCAGGCTGTGACATGCAGTATTGCTCAAGAGGCAATGCTACTGAGATTAGGCAGAGAGACATGTGAGCCCTTGAAGAGGCTCTGTAAGCTCTCTGTAACCCAGTGAGTTCCTCTGACCTGGGGAGAGGAAGAGGGACCACTGCCTCCCTTGGGGAGCAGCAGACAGAAGGGCCACAGGATTTGCCAGGCTACACCCCAAGGAAAAAACAATCATCAGGCTGAAACAGACACCTGTACCTTTGCTTTTATTACATCTGGAACCTCCCCTTACATTTGAGCCACTTGGGTGCTAAAGGGAAATTTTCCAATACTCCTGATGTAACGGCACCAGCCCCACAAGTTCTGTATGCAGATGTCTGAGTTCCATGCCAGTCTTTTCATGAGCAGGTAGGTGCCGCCTAGTCCTGCTGCCCCCATGATGAAGAGCCCTCGATTAATTATCTGCAAGTAAAAAGAGAAATCCTGGCATTGTCAGGAGCTTGCTCCCACCCTGCAGCGCAAAGCAAAGCACCTGCAAATCACCTGCAGCAAGCACACATAGCTGCTCACAGGCACTTAGTGCCTGAAGCCGGCCCTCACTGCACTGCAGGCACATGAGAAGGGCTACAGACCTTTAGTCCTTCTCAAAAGCAGGACCATCACCACACAGCTGATCACAGCACAGGGAGCTCAGAACAGGCCACCTCCTGTTGCTTTCAACATGTACTGCCTTCTGCTGCAAGCACATCCTGGCACAGAGCGACCAGCAAAGGCCCTTGGCCAAACAGCCTGGATGCCTGGTGCTAGCCAAAAGAGCAGCCCTCGCCCAGCACATGCCAGGAAGGTGTCAGCTTAAGGATTATCCAGGCTGAAGGAGCAGCTCCAAGCAGGGAGCTCCCAGCACTGGCTAACAAGGGAAACACATGCTGTGAAAACACAGTACCCTGCACGTGCACGACCCCCTAGGCTCCCCCCTGTGCCACCCTCCTGCAAGTGGGCTGTCTCAACACCTTCATCCACCTGGCAATATCCTACCACCAAAGTTCTCTCCACTGCAGCTGGGCAGTGCTGTTGTACAGGATGTGGGGCTCACAGCAAGGGGAGAATGGGCACTAACTCTTACCTTTTTCTGCCATTTCCAGTGCTGAAGTGCCGTGTGGTAGCGAATTCTGCTGAAGGTCACCTGGGGGGATTGCATGATCAGGTCACCACCTCGGAGCCAGGTGGGAGCAGCTCACAGTGAGCTAGGATAGCGGGCAGCAAGCTTCTGGCCTTACCATTGTGTAGAGCGGGATGATGGTAGAAGGCATGAGGGCGTGGAGGAAATTGTCTACTCGCTTCCGGAAAATGAACCATGTTGAATTGACATGCTCTCGCATCTGTAACAGAGCAATCACCACCTGCTTGCAGGATGTCTTGGCAGAGCCCCATGCTCCTTGATAGCTCTTCCCCAAGCTCTCACTGCCTGCCTCAGGCAGGCACCACAGGGAGCAGAGCCTGCCCAGCCTGAGCATTCCCAGCACAGAGCAAGCAGACAAATACGGGTGACCCCTGACAGGGCCCAAAGGCAGCACTGCGAGAGCTGCCATCTCCCTGTCCAGTGGTGGGTTCCTCGCTGGGTAACAAGGCAGGACACCGCTGCATGGATAGTCCCCAGGACCACAGCCTGTGTGCTGTTTGCTTACCTCTATGTAGTTGTACATGGCTAGATCTGAGATTGCATGGTCATCTGGCACCCTCAGCCTGGAGAACTCAGGGAGGCAGGCACCTGGGAAAAGAAAGCAACAGCTCACAGGCAGCTCCTCAGCAGGGCCTGCAGCAGCTTTCATCTCCAGAGAGCTTCCCTTCAGCCATCTCACTCACCAAGGTCATTGTGAAACTGGTCCATTAATTCATCAAAGACCAGACAATCCTCAAAGCCCTGGGAGGAAGATGGGAGGGTAAATAGTCAGCAGGAGTCACACATTCACAAGAAATGCCCTCATATATTCTTAACTAATGTAGCTGTTGGCAAGCACAGTGTCTCACTGACCACTGCTTCAGAGCAGGAGGCTTCCTGCCAGGGATCTTGCAGAGCAATGGTAGTGGGTGGCCTTTCCAGGCATCCTGGGTCTCCTACTGGACCACCCATCCCCACCCACCCCAAGGTTGTCCTCTGCCTCGTGGAAAGGTGGCACCACCATCCTGTCCCTTGTCTGCTCCCCAGAATGCAGCCAGGTCCAATCAAGCAGACAGGTAACTGGAAGGAGTTCAGCACCTGCCCTTGCAGAGGACATCGAACTATGGAATGGGTCAGCTCATGAGTTCTGTGGAGCTACACTCAAAAAATGGGCATTTCTGGGTGAAAAGAGTGGGGACCTGACTGACCCAGTCGAGGGCAAGCTGTGAACTTACTGCATTCATGCCTTGTCCGTAGAAAGGCACAACAGCATGAGCAGCATCTCCCATCAACACACACCGGGAAGCAAGGTGGTAGGAGGAGCACTTCACAGATATCATGGCCTGGGCTGGCAGCAAAAAGTAATCGTGCTTCAGCTCTCGCCTTCAGGCAAAACAACAGATACTTCATTTGGTGGGACTGCAAGAGACAGCAAGAGCAAACCATGCCACGTCCAAGCTTAGGAACCTTAGACCACATACACTGTCTGCCTTGGTATGCAAAATTCACACCTGTTCACTGTTGCATTTGTGCTGGGGAAAAAAAAAAAATGAAGACCTATTTCATGAACTTTCCACTACACATTAAGCAAGCGTGATGTATGGACATTGAATAACATGATTTCACAAAGGCAGATAGCTTTGCTTCCCATATCTGTGGCACAATATATTCAGACCTGTCTTGCTCAGGAGCCTACTGACACCAGTCAGTATGTGTGCTGGAAAGGCTGGTTCTGGTCCCCACCACCACTAGGACCCTCAAGGGTAGTGAGATGCTCCAGCTCCATGCTGCTGCCCTGGTGCCACTTGCCCAGTAGTGAGAGCCAGCCAGGCTCCCACTACACAGAGAACATCATGCTGCTGGGAACTGCCTGCTCTTGTCTCACAGACCTGACTCTCATTTTAGATGCAGTTAAGTGCCAAACTTTGCATAGTCAGCACAATTTGGATTTTTTTTTTTTTTCCCATGATATCTGCCAGCCTAGCTTTTCTCAATCTGCTAGCTGAGTTACACAAATGCTGAAATTTTAGATATTTCAACAGTGGGACTAGCTTCATACTTCTGTTTTCTGTGCACAGACCTCATCTTAGCTCTAGTGTTTGTTCTGTGCACAAATCTCACCAACCCTATTATAAAAAACAAAAACCACATGTCATTATCTGCTAATCCATCTCCTGAGTTCGAGAACTTCAACAGCAATACAGAAACAGTAGGATGTGACTCACTTTTCACTTCCCACAGTGGCAGGGCCTGGACTGTACCTCCAAGGTACAGAACAGCACTCAACTTGGACTTAGAGACTACTGCAGGATGGGACCGTGTCTTGCTGCTGAGCCTGTTACTCCATTGAAGAAGCAATGTTGACCTAAGACTCTCTGTTCCCCCTCTCCTACAGACCAGGAAGAGCCACTCTAGCAGTGTTCACATGATGCTGGCCCACCAGCTTCAGCAGAGTCCATGTCACAGGGAGCACATCCCCTGGTGTGGTGGTACTGTGCTGAGGAGCAACAAGGGGCAATGGGGACACTTACTCTCCGATGAGGGGGATAGAGTCTGGGAAGTAGGTCTGGAAAAAATCCAGTACTTGCTCGCCAGTTGTTAGCTTCTCAAATTCCTCAAAGGGCATGAAGAGTGTGCAGGTGAAGGACTTGTCCTGCCAGCAGGGGAGAAAGTTTGGTAAAAAGCCCAGAGGCCACAAAAAGTACCTGATGCATGGCCCAGCAGCTCAGTGCCCCGCCTGCTGGTCATCCAGTGGCCAGTCTACCCAGTGGGACCAGTGCCTAGTCACCCCATGTCCCATGTGTGTTTACATGTGCTGGTCATTGCAGGGGTGAAAGGGGTGGCAGACAAGGGCAGTGTAGGATTCGCTAAAGCAGGCCTGGCAGGCTGCGTTTGTAATCCAGTATCTGGTGGATATCATCCAGCTGCAGAAAGAGAGGCAGCTGAGGTACCTGCTCAGCTCTGTGGGACAAAGCTAGCTCTGGGGGTGCTGCCCTGCACCCCCCAGGTGGGGGAAACACCTGGCTCAAGCTGGGAGTACCTCCAGGCACCTCTCCAAGCAGACATCAGCCCTCCCAGCCCACGCCACGTGTCTGCCACCACAGCCAGATCCTTCCCACAAGCTCCATTCCCATGCCCCAAAGGAGCGTGCCTATGGGTTATCACCATGTTGGGCAGTGCAATCATCATGAAGGTGTTTCTTGGCCAGATGTGGAGGTAGTTTGGTTCCATGGCAAACTGAAAGAGAAATAACATCACCTTGTATCCCTGATCTGCTGTGTCTGGCTTCTCCAGCCTAGCCTCAAGTTCCCTCCACAGCAGTCCACTAGTTCCTGTCCCTTGTACCTCAGGAAGAAACAATGACCTCAGGGCCCCTTTCCACTTCCTATAGTGTCTAGTGAGACACAGAGCAAAAGCAAGTGCAGGGCAAAGTGGGGAGAAATCTGCTGGTTTGTGCTTGCTGTTGTCCACACAGGCACATTTGCATATCCCCAGGAACTCTCAGAGTTGGCCCCCACCAATGAAAAAAAAAAAACTCTGAAAACAGAAAGAGATGCCTGCCTTCTCCTAGAAAAGCTTTAAGCCCTGGGGAGGCTGACTGAGCCCCAAGTGGGAAGCGAGTTCCTCTAACACTGCTGTAGCAGAACCATTACAAGAGGCAGTGGGTCTCATACCCGGAGGGGCTGCAGCAACCCTGGGACAGGCACACTTACATCTCCATCCTTCGGGGGGATGGTCAGCTCCATGTAGCCGTGAGGAATGTACTCGTGACTGTAGTTGAAGCGTGTTTGCCTCATGAACTGCTTTCTGACAGTCGAGAAGGCTCCATCACATCCCACAATGAGATCGTAGGTGACTTCCAAAGGTGGCTGGTCAGATCTGGAGGCAGAAGAGTCCCTTGGAACAACCCTGCCATAAACCCCAGGCCAGCTCATCACCCCAGGGCACAGAAGACCTGCCTTTTGCAATTTGCTGCAAAAATGTCTGGGTCACCTGCAGCTTTATTAATCTTCCAGGATATGGGGAGAATGCCTTTCACTGAAAACATCAGAATAAATAGTTATTCTGCAGACTGTCAAATGTTTAATTCTGCCAGATCTATCCAAGTACACAGCAGGCACTGTTGGTATAATGCTGCTGTTGCGTAGACCCTCCGTCCCCAGATAAATGGGATGACATGACCAAAACTTTACACAACTGTGAAACAAGGTCATTACCTGCCCTTTCTGGTGAGCAATCTGACCCTGAAAGCCAGCACTACCGAGACTGGCATGTTTACTTCTTGCACAGGTCAGCAAGTGTGTGTCTCACCTGTTACCAGCCTGCTGGGGGAGGTTCTTCAGCTTTTTCAGTCTCTCTGTGAACTCTGCTTTGATATCTCTGCTTTCCAAAGCTGATGCCAAGTTTTGTCCACTCAAGAGTAACACGGTAGTTTTGAACAGAAATTGCTCAATTGTTTGAGGTTTTATGAATTATTAAGCAGAAATAACCGAACACAGCACTTTATCCCAGGCTTGCATAGGACTTACCTGTTTATGGTTAACATCCCCAACTTTGCATTGCACTCCATGAGCTTGTGTCCAAAGTACAGCCTAGTGTTGGAATACTTCTCAGCAGCTGTGAAAAGACAACTACAAGTAGAGGCTTGTACTGACCCCAAAAATATTTCCAAGAGATCCCTTGCTGTTACTGCAAGTCAGGCTGTTGTGCTGAGCAGAGGTAGGCAGGTGCGGCACACTAGGATGTGTTTAGTTAACTCTGGTGAAAACCATTTAAAAAGTGCAAGGAAACCTAAAAGGATTTCTTTCTTCCCTGCAGGGACATGGGTATTCACCTGTCTCCACCATCACTGTGTTGTATTTCAGGACAGGACACAGTGCCTGCAGGCAACGGGAAGTTCAGGGAAATGTCACTGTCCCTGGGGGTGTTTAAGGAGAGGTTGGACGTGGTGCTTAGGGACATGGTTTAGTGGGTGACATTGGTAGTAGGGGGATGGTTGGACCAGATCACATACTATTCGGCTATTCTGTTCTATTCTATTTGGCTAATACTATCGTGGGCTGCAAGAAATGCCACAAGATATAGCAAGGCTGAGGAGATACCTCCTGTTGTGGCTGTCAAAGCCCCAGCCAAGAGCTAAAACAGGGAGAGCTGCTCCTCGGTGGTTTCTGCACCTGGAGAAAGGGGGACTTGCCTGAATATACTTTTGCTGCAGAAGAACAGCAGAGAAACAGGACAAGAGGAAAAAGGGAAAACAATGCAGAAGCACCAGCTGCAGCTGCAGCAATGTAGCCAGCGCAGCTCTGCGACAAGCATATGACCACAAAGACAGGACTTTGTACATTTTTGTAAACAGAGAGGACGGTACCCAAGATAGCAAACCGCAGACTGCTCCTGCAAACAAAAGCTCTCCGAGGCTCCATGTCTTGGCTAACCACAAAGGATAAAACATTGTTCTTTCTGAATTCCTCAAGTGAGTTTGAATTCTGCAAACTGCTCAGCTGGCACTTCCCACACTCAGCAGATGATGTGTTGTTCCTACCCACCTCAACCATCTGTGAAGAGGGTAATTAACTACAGAGCAAACAACCTCACCAGACCTTCACCTCTGTAACATGCAATGCAGCTCCTGCCTTGCATTTCTGTTCGTTTCTAACTTACAGCCTGCTCTTCCATGGATGCTGGAAGATGGTGTTGAGCACTCAAGTCTCAGATCTATAGTGCAGGCAGAAGATTTCATTTCAAGTGCTACTGCTGAATTCTTCTTAGTAATGCAGTTGGTTTGCATACGTGCAAGAAAAGCTTGGGGCTCAAAGGCACTCAGCTGCAGTCTCACATTCATCAGGCAAACCCTAAATTTTTGGTGACCATGGTATGTAAGTGTTTGCAAATGGACCTGGAAACTTACCTGTTAACAGCTCTCTGTTTAAGTTTGCTCTGTCCACAGAGAGAATGTACTGCAAAACAAACAAACAGAGTTCGGAAAGCATTTCTGAAGGCCATTTTTCACAGCAAGATGACACATGCCACCTCCTCAAAATCTCCTAGCAATGGCCCTGCTGAAACTGGGGTGCTTCCTTCATACAATCCCATCCCCAGTCACAGCATTAAGACCATAAGCCCTGACTGGGCAGACATTTCAGCAAGGAAACCAAAATGAGACTGACCCAGGCACACTGCAATGAATGTACTCAAGATGAGCTGTGCAGAGAAGCAAGGGAATCAAAACCTGTGTGTTGTGTTTGCCAGAAAATGGAAGATCTTTACAGAATGACTGGGATGCATAAACAGCTATGTGAGACTAAGTATGGCAAGTCCAATGATACATAAAATTAATGCTGTGTATTTTTGCAGGGTGGGGAGGGAGGAAATTCTGAGATGAGGGTAACCTAATTTCTTCCAGAATGCTGTTGTCTCCATTTTGGCAGGTGCACCTCACTCCCCTCTCGCCATCCATCACAGAGACCCTTTGTGCTCTGTGAAGCACCTCCAAAGCGAGAGCATGAGACAAGTACCTGGTTCTTCTTGCCATATGGAATAGAGTATTTCTTCCCAGATGGTGTGTGTATTCTCCGTGCATGCATGGGGATGCCTTTGGACACAATCTGAAATAGAAGGGAGGAGAACCCTGTTTTCCCACCAAAGCTGAGCCGTCAAGGGGCAAGACACAACCCACCAAGTGCCATCCCCCAAACACCATACTCCAGGCAGAATGGAGCAATCTCTGCTCATAGGGTTTCTGCAGCCAGCCAAACAGCTGGGGAAAATTTTGCAAGGTGAATGCAGCAGAATGGAATTGGGGGTTGGCATCAGATGACACCCTGGTGCAGGGGTATGAGCTGATGAAGCCTGAGTTCCCCTTTGCAGACAGACAAGGAGCAGACTCGGAGAACAGTGCAAATGCCTGGATGTTACATGGCAGTGGGCGCTCCAGGACAGTGCTGGGACATGATCACAGAAGTCAGCATGCAGGGGGACCAAGAGTCAGCCCAAAGCTTGCTGAGGAATCTAGAGAATAGAACAGGCCTAAAGGTCAAGATCCGGGGGGAAAATACATATTTTGGCATGTCAGAGGGGAAAATAGCCCCTTCATCACATCCTTCTGTCACTCCAGCTCCTCTGGGAGGCCACTTGCTTCTGCCCCTTCCAGGAGGGAGGAGAGGCAGACACTGGCAGGAGTTGCCTGAGTGGTGGCCACCCAGCGAAGCTCCCTCTGCCACGCACAGAGCCCAGCTGCCTGGGGCTGGGCATCCCCAGCAGGGGCAGCTGTGCTGCGACGTGGCAGGGAGCCAGGCTGGAGGCATGCTGCAGGGGTGCTTGGCCTCAGCCTCCCTGAAAGCAGCGCTGCCCCTGCAGTGGCACCTGTCCATCACAAGTCAATAGCATCTCGATCCCAGAGACCCTGCAGCTATAGCAGCAGTGAGGGTACCTGCTCTTCCATTCCCACAGCCTGGAGGGCCTGGCGTCCTCTGTGGGACAGGGCCAGGTTAATGCTTCTGCCACGGGCAAAGCTGGACATCCGAATATCTGCACAGAGAGAGCAGTTGGTTACACAGACACCTCCTGCAGGGCTGCACCACCTGAAATCTCTGCAGCAACATCGGGTGGATGTTGGGGAGTCTCCCACCTTCCCCCATCCCTCCACTGAGACCAGCTCTGCAGTGTCCTGCTGAGAAACCTGGTCCTGAGATGTCCCTTCCTCATATGGGATGCTGTTTCACATCCATCCACACAGCAAAATGGGCAGGTCACGTTCAGTTGTTGGGAAAGTATCTGAGCCACTGGAGAGGGGAATGGGCAGCTGAGTGTCCCGTCCTCTGTGCCTTCCCCAGTCTCAGAGAAGCTGCTGCAGCTGAGTGCAGCAAAGGAGCCACAGGGTCCTGACACCTCTGTGTAGCACCAAGGACGTGTTATCAAAAAGAGATGCTTCCCACCTAAGCAGAGGGAGCTGAGCAATTAATGTCTGGCAGCTTCTCATCCTCTGCTGAGTGTCACTGATGCTTTTCAGGACACTGGCAAGTCATTCTCTCAGATTTCCCTGGCTTTCCAGACAGTGTGTGTCACAGAGCCTCGTCCCAATCCCAAGACAGATGTCACCTTAGCAAGAGTCACAGGCCCAAAGACTGGGCAGAGGTGTGGGATCCGTCCTCCTTGGAAGGCAGGTGAGAACACCCATGCTCCTGGCATCCTCCTGGCAGCAGCCAACTTACGGTGTTTCAGTAGCAACAGAAGTGGATGGACACATAGTGCTGCTTGCAGCACCTCAGTTACTTCAGGAATGGTGAGTGTTATCCTCACAGTAACAGCCGAATGCAGCTTGCTTCAGTTAATTTAACCACAGGCTTTTTTAACCCAAGAAACTTCTAGCACATACAACATCCGGCGGAGTTTAACAGTTCAACAGCTGTGAAGAACCATTTCCTTTTGTTCTACTGGCTTCATGTGAGGCTGGCTGCTGTTCCTGCCAGAGTGAGCTGCAAACAGCTGCTCGTGACGCAGGTCTTCACCATGCCCTGCTGTAGATGTGCTTCTTCTGGTCTTAGGAGTCTCATTTCGGCTGGTCCTCCCTGATGAGAAAGCTGCTCCCCACCTCTGGCTGTCCACACCGCCCATCCTGAGACCTTCTTGTCTGTAACTGCTTCCTGCTGCAGGGGCTCAGAGCTGCGCATGGTGCTCAGGATGGGTGACTGGGAGTTCTGGCCTGCCCCAGCAACTTCCCAGGCATGATGCTATCAGAGTCCACATGTCACACGGGGCTTCTCCTACTCACATTTCAGTTGAGTTTCACCCTCCACAGGTGTCATTCTCATCTTCCGTTTTGCTACAGAGCTACTGAAGACAGACAATTTCTCATCCTTTCAACAAGCACCTGGGCACTGGGCTGTGCCAGAGCTACAGACACTTCAGGCAGGAATGAGAGCAGCTCTCTGCCATGGAAGCCACAAGCTGCACACCCATGCCACCCTCTCTGATGGCTCCCTCAGAAGTCAGTGCCACTGCACACCAAGCTGAGCTGCTTGTCTGGGACACTTCAGAGCACACCCACACACACTGCTGCAGCAGTGCCATGCTCATCCCTGCAGTACCTGTAGTACCAGGTACCTTCCAGTTCCTCCACTCCTGTTTGCCAAGTCCTATTTCTGCTACAGCTGGAGCTCAGAGTAGGGGCATGTGCAGCTCACTTTTTTCCCCATGACTAAAAGGTCTTCATAACCTTCAGCTTGCCCCATACATCACTCCTCAACTCACAGTCACACGCAGAAATGAAGAGAATGAGGAAGTAACCTGACAAGAACCATGCTTTCCTGACAGCTTAAGAACTCACTTCTGCAAACACCCATGGCTAACACATAGTGCTTGCTGTTGCGTGCCGTGCCAGAGATGTGCCCACTCATTCTGTGCATCATTTGGAGCCTTTTCAACGTGGTACCCAAGTTCCTGAACATGAGCTGTGATATTCCAGCTCCTTTGACAGCAAAATGTAACTAGTAAATACAAACACTACTGCATTTTGACAGAGGCAAACGGCTCTGCAGTAGTCATGCTTCTGTGTGCCAGGGAAGATTACTCTGAGAAATGGAAATTCTCCACTGAGGGCCTCTTATGAACTGTCACACTTACCAAAATGTTTTCTCCTCCCTAATAGTTTCTGAACTAGCTTTCTTCCAGTGCTTCCAGACTTTGCTACTAGCCTTTCTTGAAAGCAAGGACAACCCTCTTGCTGAACATGGTTCACTACACTTAGTGACAGGAGACCCTCCTCACCCCTATTTATGGTGCTTAGGAGTCAAGTCAGTGCCTTTAGCCCTAACAGCAATGCTGCAGTATTAACAATAGCAATTGCTTCCAAAGTTCTGACACTTAGTTCAATGGCACAATGCTATATTTCTTAATGCAGAAACTTATTTTTGAAAAATAAGGATTTGAATCAGTATTTAAACCAAGGCCATAAAAAAGGGCATAATATTAATATCTGAAGGGCTGGTTCTCTCCACACAAGGCAGTGTATTTCAAATAAATTCTTCCCCCAGCCACCACAAAAGCTAAAGGACAGAGTGAAAAGGACATCCACAAAGTGACACTTTCGGATTCTGTTTTCTCCCTGCAGTTTCAGTGGGGTCATGCAGTTTCTCTTTTGCTTCTTAAAGAGCTGTTATGAGTAAAGGGACACAAACATATTATTAAAGCAGTAATGTTCAGGCTGCACTTACCTTCTCTGGCTTCATAAACATCAACATGGAAACCTCGCCTAGCAAAGAAACAGGCATTTAATGCACCCACCTACAAGAGAAGGATCAGGAATGAGGGATGAAGTGTTTCACTATTAGCTGTATCACAGATCACTACTGAACTGCATCTCCTTCACAAGGGAAAACAGCAGTCAGAGGATGCAGTCCAGCAGAGACGAAGAGACCCTTTGATCAAGAACCATAGAGGATTTCTTCTTGAAGAGAGAGACTCTGGCATCCCTGATGGGCCTGCAGAGCCTCCAAGATCATCATTACAAAATTTAGCCATCATGGCTCATTACATAAAGTAATACCAAGTTCAGGACTTGCTTACTTGTCAGTAACTGTGCTGGGCTAACCCATTCAGCCAGAAACAACAGGAGCTGGTGCTGGCAAACTCCCTCCTCTCTGAGCTATATATATGACGCTAAGGGACGTGGTGTACTGATGGGACTCAGTAAGTTGGGCTGACAGATGGACTTGATCTTGAAGGTCTTTTCCAACTTAAATGATTCTATGATACTATATTTATATGTCTTGGTGGAATTCAGGCTACTACAGCATTCCCCTGGGAATTTGGGGAAAAAAGTTAGACCTCTGCAAAAGCAAGATATTAGCTTAAAAAGGACAGCACACAGCCCATTTTTCATTTAAATGGATGCCTTTCTCTTCTTTAACTTCCATCATTAATCACTGTCAGAATGAACAGAACTACAGATTCTTCCCACTCTTTTTCCAGCAACATAGGGACCAAATGGCCAAAAAGTCAAAATGGAACTTTAGGTGCTGTAAAGCTTCATGCTCTCTTTTAAAGTCAAACAACTCTGCAGCTAGCAATGGAAGAAAAATGGTCCCAAACAAAAACGGAAAGAGGAAGGCATTTTCTGTTAGCTTAGCATTTACCAAGTCTCAGTCCTTGCAAAACATTTCACTTTAGGGACTTGGTTAAAGCCAGGAACAGCCAATGCAGTGGAAGATCCGGCAGCTGACTCTGCTTTAGGTGCCCTGAAAGGACCAAAGTGCAACTTGTTCATTCCCCGTCCCTGTCCACACCTCATCCCCCTGTGACTGATATTACTGTGCAGGAAAGAAAAAAGAAGTACCTGGTACATGTACAATACCCAAACGAGGGCTGTATTAAGTGTACCTTTAAGTCTCTACAATATCTCAGCAGCAAAGCTTTCCCTCAAAGAAGATCCCTTCTCTTAGTAAAAAGTCCTAGCTGCATAAACAATCCTTGCTGTCTCCTGCAGTGAGACCTCAACCAGCTCCCTGATAATACCCTGCTCTTTGGCAGGAAAAAACTATATATATATTTTTAAGAAAAATAGGATTAAAAGGAGCATTGAGATTTGAACTCAAGAGAGACAATCTTATTCCCTTAATTTGCAAAACAAAACAGTCAATGAACTATACTTCAAACAAGTGAACATCATACAAAGGTGAAAGATAATACAGGCAAGAGATTTGGCAACATTTTTCCTTGCCCATGCCAACCTGCCTGGTTACATTTGCTGTGTGTGCAGAGCAGCTCACTTACGCTGGAGCTGCCTTTCCAGGGACCTTCACGTTCAAGCTCAGCTAGGAGCTTGGAGCTAGGAGCTCACCTTCATGTTCAAGCCAAGCAGTCACCCACTCTACTTCCCAGCAATACCTCACAGAATCACAGAATTTCTAGGTTGGAAGAGACCTCAAGATCATCGAGTCCAACTACTTGCATAGCCCCAGCTCCCTGGGGAGCACAGACAAATAGCAGACAAGTTGCATTTCCTACCAGACCACCTCCAACAATGGCAACTCTTTTCCCGCGTGTGTTGCTTGACTCCATTGCTGTGACAGCCTCTCGACAGCAAGCTCTGAGCACTGCTGTCTCTGGGGAGGCTGGTGTCTCCTCTGACCCTGCTGCCTGCTCCCTACTCACCAGAGGGAGGAGAAAGAGGATGTGGGTGGCTGAATCATGCCTGGGTTCATTCCCTAGTTAATGTTAAAGCTCAACTCCCACCTCAGGCTGCCAGCACACCATGCTGAGCCTTAGGCAGAGATGCTTACCTACCTTGCTGTGGATGTGGCGTTCTTCAGTGCAGCCTCTTTTGAAAATGGCAAAGCAGTTCTGCAGTCTTCAAGCACATAATGAAATGTAGACTCCCTGCACATGGAACAAGAGGAGAACTTGCATGGACCTGGCTTTTGGTTGCATTGCAATGCTCGTCCTTGGAATGAGTGGCTCTGCTGAGACAGTACTGCACACAGGAAGCTTTTAAGAGGGAAGAGTTAATTCACCCGTTTTAATACTGGGATGTTCAGGAATAAATATTAGCATTCTGCTTGTCCCAACCAGGGGACATAGGTATTTTGTTATCCAACCATAAACATCTTCTCTGACCATCTTGAAATTCAATTTTCTACTGTTCCAATAATGTTTATCCTAGACACAAAAACTAAAGGACAGTGAAAATACATAAGTTAACATTCAGTAACTACCATTTATTGCAAAGTGAGCAATGCACTGCCCAAAACCACGTATCTGTCTCAATGAAGCACTGGACACGGCCCCAGCCCACAGTGCCAGGCAAGGTGAGCAGGTAATGCCCAGAGACGGCAGCCCAGGGTCAAGGCTGCAAGACAAGACTATGGAGATAGGAAAAGCCTGAGGTCAGGACCAGGTTCACTGATGGCAGTCAGAGTCAGGCATAGCCTCATAATCACCAGGCACATCTATAGTGGCAAAACCACCCTAAAGTTAGCCTCCACTAAAGAGTCAGCACAGCCCATGAGCCACAGCCCCAACCTTAAAGAGTTTGCTGCCCACCCCTAAACCTCAGCCCTGGTGAGGGTCCCAGGTGAGACTATTCAGGGCCATTAAGGCCTGTTAATGTGCTGGCACTGCATGTAAATTAGTCACCATGCCATAGGATTTTTCTGATCTGTGTTAACAATGAATTGACCCATGCTAACTAACTAACACATACCAAAGAAAACAGAGCCAAGAAGCTTATTCAAGGCAGGATCCACTCTGTTTACAGACAACCCTTTGTCTGCCTGAACAGCTCCAGAAGCTCCCTCAGGATGGAGGTTGTGTTGTCTCCCTAGATTTGTTCCAGCGCACCGTCATTACTGCAGGCAGCAAGCTCTCCTGGTGCCATGCTTAAATTACCCTCTTTGGTTCTGAGTCTCTTTTCATCCCATTCACAGATCCTCCATGCAGCAAATGGCCATAGAAGGGGAAGAGGACATATTCTGAGGTGACTTCTGCATAGTAAATAGCAGTAAAATTATTAATTGTTTTCAGAGCACAGACAGCAAACCATTAGCTTCCAGCAGTGACATTTGTTATTTGAAAATATCATTCACAGCACCATTCGAATACTTTTCCTGTAGGCTTTACAGATTACTCCACCACTGTGGCTTACCAGTTTATTAACAGTATTTTAAGGTATGCTAATTAACTCATGGACTCCTGTGGATAACACACTACACAATCATGTAGTTAAATTTGGTTTTGTAATACTGCTTTCTTAGACAGCTGGATCAGAGCTGCACAAGCAGCTTCAGCTGTGGTCTGTGATTTTAGTGATCTGTTGATGCTTTTTCTGGGGAGAGGTCAGTAATGAGTGGAGTTACTGGGGTCAATACTGGGTCCAATCTTATTTAACATCTGCATTAACTGGATGCATCTGCATTATCTGGATTAACTGGATCTCGATAATGGGGTAGTAAATTTGTGGATAGTAAATTCACAAACAACACGAACCTGGGGGGAGTGGCTGACTCACCAGCCAGCCATCCAGAGGAACCTCAGCAGGCTGGAGAGGCAGGCTGACAAATGGCTCATGAAGTTCAGCAAGGACAAGTGCAACGTCCAGCCTCTGGGGAGGAACAACCTCAGGCACCAAGACGTGCTGGGAACCACACAGCTGGAAAGCAGCTCTGCAGAGAAGGACTTAAGAGTCCTGGTAGACACCAAGTTGAACATGAGTCAGCAATGTGCCCTTGCCACTAAAAAAAGCTAACATTATTCATGGCTGCATTAGGCAAAGTATTGCCAGCAGGCTGAGGGAGTGATCCTTCTACTCTACTCAGCACTGGTGAGGCTGCACCTGGAGTACTGTGTCCGCTTCTGGGCCCCCAGTACAAGAGAGATGTAGACATACTGGAAAGAGTCCAACAAAGGGCTACCAACATCATCAAGGGACTGGAGCACCTCTCCTATGAGGAGAGGTTAACAGAGTTGGGACTGTTCAGCCTGGAGAAGAGCAGGTTCATGGGGGATCTGATCATTGTATACAAATGCCTGAAGGAAGGGTGCAAAGAGGACAGAGCCAGGCTTTTTTCAGCAGTGCCCAGTGCCAGGACAAGAGGCACTGGGCACAAAATAGAACACAAGAAGTTCCCTCTGAACACCAGGAAGCACTGATGTGCTGTGTAGGTGCCAGAGCCCTGGCACAGTTGCTCAGAGACGTTGTGGAGTCTCCTTGGAAATCTTCAGAAGCCACCTGGATGTGGTTCTGGGCACCCTGCTCTAGGTAGCCTTGCTTGCACAAGAGGGTTGTACCAGATGGCCTCCACAGGTCCCTTCCAACTGAACCATTCTGTGATTCTGTGAGAGCCCCAGCGATGGAGGCAGGAGGCATGATCCTGTAGGGAGAGCACCTGACCCGGACAGTACACAGAAGTATATAATGAAGTACATGGGCCTTGTAGATGCTGGGCTGCAAACTGGCCTAAGCTAAACACTGGAATAAATTGTCCAGCATTTAAGGGTTATTTCAAATGTAATGCCTAATCTAGAGGTGGAATGGAAGGCTGGGGGAGTGCTAAATGTTCCTTGCAGAAAATTTAGTCCTGCAAACCTGCTTTAAGGTACACACCTCTGGCATGACTGCTGTTATCTCATGTTATCTCATGACTGTTGTTAGCTGAGTCTTGTTCTCTATAGTTAAGTCATTTAATCTCTGTAGCACCGGAAAGGCACATCCATAGGAGAACATACATTGAAATGTTCTAGTGTTTAACACACATAAACTGTACTAAAACCAGTAAAAAGATTTGGGAGACAGAGTAGGACCCCCTTTTGTATAAGTCCATCTCTTTCCAGCCCTGTTAATAAAGTATCTCTCTGTAAATGTGGTAGGAAATACCTGACTTCTTCTGATCTGAAAACATATTATCAAAGGTGGATGTTTTCAGGAATGACCAGCTGGACTGACAGCTTGCTAAGAGCTCCAAGTGTAGTGGAAACTGAGCGCTGCCACAGGCTGAAAGTTTTTATTCCAAGATGGTACAGATCAGCTCCTTTCTGTCAAATGTATTTGATTACCTACTGAAAATAGTTCTTGGCAAACTGGACTAAATGTAACCTATCAGGGATTATCTGTACTTAGTGCAATATCTTCTGAGTAACAATTTCAAATAAAATGTAGGTCCCTGGGTTATTTTACGCAGACTTGGTCACAAACTGCATCATGGAAAAACAGCATAAGTTCTTTTTATTTTGGAGGAATGTTTCAACAATTATGGCAGCATTCAGTCACCTTTCTCCTTTGTCCTACAGCAGATAAATTCAGTTTAAAAACAAGTGAAGATGGGAAGATTCTACGAAAGCACTACTACATCACTGATTTTCCTTCTGCATTAAACATAACCAGGCTGCAGAGAGCATGGAAAAGATATCACTTGGTTAAAACTTTGAGTGGGACTTCCAAGGAATTCTAAAAGAAAACGAACAAAACACCTGTTATAGCATGGGCTTTTATGCCTGGCATCTGAAAATTAGTGGGAAAATTAAAAAGGGAAAAAGCTTGATTCTGTAAGAAAAAATCATGCCAAAAATAAGGAAGAAACCCGGGATTCATTTTATTTTATTTTATTTTATTTTATTTTATTTTATTTTATTTTATTTTATTTTATTTTTCCGAGTCTAAATCCTGATTATGTGAGGGAAAGGTTGAGAAATAATGAAACATATACATACACAAGTCCAGGCTGCTTAAGTTAGTCTCCAAAAATTCTGGGAAGAAAACCGTAGGTAGCACTAGGAATGTGAGGCTCAGAGAGACTGAGAGTCAGAGCCCTCCTGGGGCAGAACACATGAACTGCAGACTGCAGAAGGTTGGAGGTACTGGCATTGCACTTAATGTTCAAACCAGATGACCGCAGAAGCAATTTTCTTTTTGTTTTTCTCCACTGATAATTATTTATTCAAATACTGCAAGCTATGTCAATCCAACTCATGCAGTTAGGGCAGAGTGCTGATCTTTAGGAAAATCAGATGCCAGGATTTTGCTCTACTGTGCAAGTAACTGGCATTTGGACTGTTCATGTTCATTTTTAATTCCCCAGACAGGTAACTTGTGCAGTTCAAATTTATCTGTGAGAAAGTAAAACTAAAAATGTTGAGAGAGGTGCGGTGGTTTAACAACACTAGGTAGCTCAGCACCACCACACTGCTCTCTCACTTTCCCCCCTCAACAGAACAGTGGGAGAAAGTACGTTGAAAAAAGCTTGTGGGTTGAGATAAGGAAAGACAGATCACTCACCAGTTATTATCACAGGCAAAACAGACCAAGCATATGAGAGATTAATGTAATTTATTGCTTATTGATAACAAACTAGAGCAGTGAGAACTAAAATAAAACTAAAAACACCTTTCCTCCCACCCCATCCACTCTCTCTACCTCCTCCCCTCAAGCAGCATAGGGGAACAGGGGAATGGGGGCTGCGGTCAGTCCATAATGCTTCATCTCTGCCGCTCCTTCACAGTCACTTTGACGTGGGGTCCCTTCCATGGGATGCCATCCTTCCCAAACTGATCCTGCGGGGACTTCCCAGGGGCAGCAGCTCTTCAAGTACTGCTCCAATGTGAGTCCATCCCATGGGGTCCATCTGTCAGGAGCAAACTGCTGAGCACTACTGACTGTGGTGTCTGCAAAATTCTTTCTCAGTTTCTCACTTCTCTCTCCCAGCTGCTGTTGCACAGCATTTTTTCCCTTTCTGCTCTCGCAGCCAGCATTGCTCATGGCCCAGCTCTTGCCAGCAGCAGGTCCCTTTTGGAATCCCCTAGAGCTGCTGTTTTCTCATATGGGTAAGCTCCAGCACTCTGCTCACAAAGGCCTCCCTGCAGCTCCCCTGCTACCAACACCTTGTCATGTAAGCCCAGTAGAGGAAGAACACGTTAGTTGACGAATTTTGGCAATTAATCCATCATTCAGGAATCCTGTGTTAGTTTGTGTTACCTTCCCCAGGAAGGGAGCTCTCCACTTAGCAAACAGGCATTTCCCCAAGTTACCGTGGGACTGTTTGGGACAAGATGTCTTGGTTCTGTGGAAAAAAAGGCAGAAATGTTGTGACTGCTTGCTGCTGCTCTAGGCTTGGAATATGTGAGGAAACAATGGGTAAGCAGAAATGGGTAAGCAGATTGCAGGTGCATGGTACATTTGTGCTGAGGATCTGCAGTCCTTCTCTTGCTCACTTCTTGTACCAACAATATGCAGATGTACAGACATCAGGCTGTCAGTCAGGTTATTTAGGAACTCTTCAAATAAAGGTTGACCTCCATGATGGTATGGCACACTTGCAGAGGAACACATACTGTCAGTATGTGGGCCACCTGCAACAAGAAAAATGTCTTTACTGTGTTTGGTAATAGCACCCCCCCCCCCCCTCCAATTAAACCACTCCTTGTCTCAACCCACAAGCTTTTCTTTTTTCAACATATTTTCTCCTACTGTCCTTCAGAGGAGGGGGACCTGGAGAGCAGTGTGGTGTAACTTAGTTGCCCAACAGCATAAAACCACCACACCTTGGCATGAGCAGGCTGGTTATGGGGCAGTGTGGCTGCTCATGTGCCCATTCAGGCTCTAGCTCCTGGTATGATCTCCTGGCACCTAGAAAGCAGTTGAGGACAAGCTTCCAGGAAGCAGGAAAGGCTCAGGCAAGTGAGCCCTGTGAGGAGAGGGCTGTATACCTCTGCTTGGGAATTTCAGCAGTGTTTCAAGAACATAAATCCCATGGGGAATGTTAGCCTGAATGCAAAACACAGCCAACTCTTATTTAGCAGGTAAACCGGCTCATTTCATCACAGTCCATTGACTTACATCTGCCCAGCTGGGAGCGTGCTGCTGGCCCAGTGACTAGCTGAGGATGTGGGTGGGAGCCTTCCGCTTGGCATCAGGACACCGGCAGGCATGGCTGGGGGCAGCAGCCCCGGGGGAGAGTAATGGTGGTGGTGATGCACCGCAGACAGCTGGGGCCTGTCTGTTTTCATGGCCATGGGAGTGGCGAGCTGCAGGTCCTAGTTGGAGAGAGGCAAGGGGTGATTTGCTGAATTTGTACCCCCCAAGAAAGGGAGCTTAAGGTCTCAGCTGAGCAGCTGGTTTCCCACTCAGTTGCCTCTTGGTACAGGAAGTTCATCTCGTGCCCAGAGATTGGTTTCACAGGCTCAAACACACAGGGTCTGGCAAATGCTCAGTGAATTCAGATTTCACCTGGATATTCAGAGCAGTTTGTCCCACCATGCTATGTCAAGGAAACCTACATTTTTTTGGTGCAGTATCCCTGAGAGGAAGGTGGAGAACAAAGGGTCACACTGTTCATCTGCTGCCTCCTTTAGACGCAGACCCTTTCATCCAAGTGATGCTCAGCACAGCTCTGACACATTTCTGAGGAACTACCAGTGCCCCTTGCCCTAACATATCCACAATGAATCTGTCCCAGGACAGCTGCTGAGGAAATAGATGATCCCTTGCATGCCATGCTGGCTATGGTGGTGCTGGCTCCTGAGATGTCAGTGTCCTGAAACACGAGAGTGAGCAGCTGCTGTTGGAGGCATTCCATCTCAGGCAGACATTTGGTCTCAACAGGTGCAAAAGATGTCAGCTTCCAGCTGTGCAGGCCATGGGGATGGGTTATGGAAGGCTATGTTTCCTACCCTGCTCTTAAATGTAGGGGATCTTAAGCCATTTGTTGCTTTTGCAAATAGCAGGTAGGAAAGGTGGGAGTGAACTGGTCAACTACTGTAGAAGTGTGGGTGTTGCTTTCTTAATAAATGACAACCTCAATCACCAAGACAAAGAGAACAGAAATCTTTCTTGTAGCACTGGGAAGTCATGCTTAGCCTGAAAATGGAAGGGATGAAAAAATATAGGGGAAGACTTTGCGACACAAAGATATCTCATCCTCCCTGAAGATTTAGAGTCCTTGCTGCTTAGGTAAAAAATGCTTCAGACTAGAGACTAGAAATACATTTTTCCAAAGCACTTAAGGTGGCTAAGGAGCTATATAGCACATTGTTAAAAATAGCTTAGGAACTGTGCACCTAAGGATATATTCAAAATTACCTACATTTTGTTAAGCACTAGACATATTTTGGAAACAAACCTATAGGGATCCACATACAAAAATATCTGTAAGACATGTATTTTCAGAGCTTGCTAGCCATTGATTTTTAGTGAGACAGTAGCTAGAGCTGTGGAGCTCCAAGTATGACCACAAAACCTGTGCTTCAGCTCTAGCCAGTTTTAAACTGCCAGGTCAAATTTCACCAGTTACAGGATTTGTAACAGGTGAAAGACCTCTTCTTTGTATGTTAGTACTTCAACTGTGTAGGCCAGATACATTTTAAGAGCTGGACTGAATCTAGTTTGCAGTTGTGCATTTGACATCTTCTGTTGGGTCCTCACATGGTGCTAAACAGGACTGCATGTAAGACCTGTGGGACACCCTGGGCAGCAGAACTTGTTTTGTGCAGTCCCTGCAGCCCGCAAAGGACAGTAACTATTGTCCTACATGAGCAAGGATGCCCTTTGGACACTGTGTCATTACCTGTTGTGTGTGCTGAAGCAGGGGAGAGCTGGATCCAGCAGGCTGTGTGAATGCCACTGATGGCAGAGATTTCAGCATCATATTCTGCATGATGATCTGGTGCATCTGTGCATTCTGCATCAGCATCATCTCTACCATATCTGTGAAGAGGTCATCCCAAGGAAGAAAGTAAGAGCTTTATCAGCAACAGAGGCATCTCAGTAGGGACTGCCCTCCAGCTTAGAGACTGGTCACTACAACTGAGATAAAGCAGCAGAAAGGGACGCTTGGATAATATTATGGTTATGTGGCCAGGTGGTGCAAAATGAATGTCTACAAATAAGACCAGGTCTCCTGTTTCTCCTCCCTTCCACAAGAACGCTCCTGTTGAGCATCTTCTCACTGTTAGTTCTCCTGCAAGTCTACCCCTCTAGCTACGGTCATTGGCAGGCTGGAGAAAATCTGTGCACTGTATCTCTCTCCAGGAAACACCAGGAGCATGGACAGGCATCTTATGGCACTCTCCATGGCTTTGGCTCAAGATTATTGTTGTCCATGAGAGGTTTCTTTGACTTTACATGATATTGCAGTGCCACCTTGAGATTCCCTTCCACATGCATCACATCCATTTACCATAATCTCTGGATCCTAATTACAAAGGACCTGTGCAGTGGAACTATTTTAAGTATGAGGAGGAGGAAAAAATAAATAAAAACAACTCTTCTTTTTAACTGATCATACCAAAGCTATTTGTAAATGTATCAACTTCAGAATAGTCATGAATGAATTTGGACTAATTTGTTTTTGAAAATAAATTCCTATTCAAATAAATCCAGTGACTTAAGTGAAGGAAGAAATAGATGAGAAATATAACAATTTGGTGACTGGAGATTTCTTTGTGCCATAACGAAATCTTTCACTGAAGGTTGAGACAGGGAAGTCGTCCCAGGTTTATGAATTATTTCACAGTAACAGCCACCCCTGTTTGGAAACAAGCTCTTTTTATTGACATTGTACTATATTCAGAAGAGTCTTGTTTCCAAACATGGGGCACAACTAAAGCCTATATTGTTCTGAGAAGATTAAACAATAGGTTAAGAGAAAACAAAAGAATAAAAATGGAGTTTAAAAGCCAGTTAGTGAATTTTGAAATCATCCATTTGCATGAGTTTGACCTTGCTAATGTTACTCAGTGCAATGGCTTGAGCTTTTTTTTATTCCCCAAGCTTCTCTGACACCTTAACCTGGCTTTGCTGAGTTTATAGTCCTTTTTTTTTTTTTTTTTTTTTTTTTTTTTTTTCCAGTTGTTGAGTTGCATGGTGTCCCCTGACAGCATCCAACTTCCTCTCACAGTGGTACATTTCCTGGGTATTTCCCTGTACCCAGTGATGGGACCTGACTGCTAGACCCAGGGAACGATACCTTCTTTAATGCTTCCAGAGCGGGGAGTTGCAAAAGGCTGGGCAGGGGGTATCTGTGCTATCAGTGGGGGCAGCTGTGGTAGCTGCTGGATGATAGTAGCAGGCTGAGGAGGCATCTGGATAAGAAAGGAAAATGGAGAAGTCAGGACTGTTTTTGGCCAGTGTTTCCTAGGAGTGAGGATCCTTACCGCCTGCTGGATAATCCTTGGTGCCTCTGCTTGGGGTGCTGGAAAAGGTAACTGGTAGATGTGTGGGACGGCAGCTCTGCAGTTCCTAAGGTGTCCCCCAGCCAAGGCAGAAGGCTGCGACAGCTCTTCCAGAAGGTGCTGGTCCTGCAAAATCAGGTATCTTCTTGCAGAAAAGTTGGTCACAGAAAGGCTGGCCATATTGTTACACTCCCTGGATTAAATGGGATGAACCTTTGGAAGTCTGCAGCAGGGCACAGCTTTCCTCACCTAACAAACTGCTCCAGAAACTGCTGTGTGTAACAGGCAGACCACAAGTGAGTGCTACATGAAGGGAAGTACTCAACCAGAACTGGTGCAAGTATAGAGAAAATGTTTCTTCATGCATATCTCAAGCACATACAATCTTCAGTGTGAGCAAGAGGGAATGGAAAGAAGTGAAGACCAAAATGCAAACGTATCTGGGACAATGTTTCATTAATGATTGATTCTGTCCACAAATGAGGAATAAGTAGCTGTTGTCCTTATACTGGCAGCATTAAGAAGTCCCTTATTTGCATTTTAGCATTAACTGAGAGAGCTTGTGATACTTGTTCAGAAGAGAGCTTGTTCAGAACAAACAGCATCAACACACCAAATAACTGAGGTGGATGCAGACCTGCTGCTCTCCAGCCCCTCTGGCTGACTAGCAGGACCCAGCTAATGACTCTAAATGAGAAGAGAGCTGAATACTGCCCAGCCAAAGAATTAAAGGATAGAAAAGAGCTGAATGCACATGGGCAGCAGACATGCAGATAATCTGGTCCTTTCTGTTGTTTGTGTACACAGCGGTCTTTGCCTGAGAGGGCTCGGCTCAGGGAAGCACAGCCGCTCCTTGCCCATGTTTGCAGGAGGCACTAGGATTAACCTGCCTGCATCCACCACTGGGCATGTCCTGAGCACAGGCTCAGTCAGCAGAGCACGTGGGCTTTCCTCAACTTCCCATCAGCCTCCTTCCTCTCGTTCTGTTGGGAGGCACACTTCTCGTAAACACGACTCAGTGCATTCACACTGCTTGTTTAAGGTAACATCTAATTTATCATTCAAAGCCTACTCGTGTTCACCCCATTAAACTGCACTCCTCGCACAGTTACTTGACAACATGGAGGGCTCTTACCCTAAGCTCCTGCAGGAGATCTTTTCTTCGCCTCAGGGCACTGTGAAGCATATCCTCCTGTCTGCTCCCTGAAGGAGGAAAAGTCCATTATCTTTTTAAAGGATCACAAAGGCAGAGCTATTATAACACCTGCATTACGAGTTTAATTCTGGAAAACATGTTATGAGATACCTTGATTTCTTCCGGAAAAGGCTTTAAGCTACTTTTCTTGTCAAATCCATGAATGGATACCGACTTTATAGCCTATGTAGACACAGCTGCTTGGCAGCTCTACAAAGGCAATGCACCTTCTCTGAAAATAAACTTTTCAGATTGCTCTTTAAAGCCCCCTCTTAACCTCCTTACTTAACCTCCTTAAAAGAGCTTCAGGCTTAGAAAATCATTTCAGCTTGAAAATTTCCAGTTGTATTGTGGACATCCAGAGGATGATTGTACAAAGTATAAAAAAAAGTTTATGGCATATCAAAACAAATTCAGTTTTAAAAATCAACTTTTCTGTTTTTTTTTTGTTCTGAAACATCATCTTTTTCAGATCTTCCCACAGAATAAGCTGATTTTGAATTCTGTTGAAATGAAAACAAAACAAAACAAAAGAACATTTTCAGATACATTGGAGGCATGCCTAGCATCTATTCTGAAAAGCATCACTTAGTATTTTGAAGGTGAAAGTTGGATTTTTTATTTTTGGCCACCACATTGGAAGTTTCCAACTATTTGTGCATCATCGCAATAAATATGAGCTCAGAGTAAATTCTAGAAATGTTACTGATCTTCTGCTGGTTGGCTTTAATCCACAGTTAATACAATTATAAGCACTGCATGTGTAATTAGGTCCTGAATTTGATTCCAGTAAAGAGCAGGAATCCCAGCTTACTTATAAAGTTTCTGAGGTTTAGACAATTCTTTACAAAAGCTAGAGAATCAGCTAGAAGTTCATAAATAAAGGAGTTCAAAATAACTTGTGTCTTTATAAGAGTCTTTCAACAGCTGCTGTGATGGTTCACTCATGTGTGTGTTCCCTTCAACACTACTTGCGTGGAAGCTATGCATGCTATGGACAATGTATTAACTTTTTTTGCATGGCATTTCAAGTTTTCAGGTAAAATGAACATTGGTGTTCCAGCTCTTACCAATCGAGTCCTCCAGACCAACTTTTTCAGTGTAACGATTTGTTTCATAAGCTGAGTCACTTTTCTTTTAAATTGGAAATCATGTTCTGGTCTGCACAAAGCTGTATCATTCAGGTTCAAACATGCAGAACTGCATCACCTTCTGCTTGGACTCCTCAGAGAGGCATGGCCATCATAACAACTCTTTTTCAAGCACATAGTCACTTATGGTAAGCATACAGCTGGATTGAGACAGGGGCTCGCTTCTGGGTACAGGTGTTAGCACAACCAAAACAAACAGCAGTGTGCTCCAGCTTAGCCAGCATCCACAGCTGAGAAGCCACAACAGAAGACCTCTGCTCCTGCCTTCCTAGGCATTCTTTGTTATGGCAGTGGACCTGACTACATGATTGTCTGCCTTTGTTAAAATTTTATAAAAAAAAAAAAAAAAAAAAAAAAAAAAGTTGGAGAATTGCAGAAGGTAAAATGCAGACAACTGCAAGTTTAGCAAGGCCATTCTCCTTGCATCAAGACTTCTAAGGTTATGGGCTTGGATAGGATCAAGACACATATGCTGATTAATATTGCTGTGCATGCTTCACTGGGACTTGCATTGGCTACCTCAGGGCTGTATGCATACTTAGACACCCAGACTGAGCTAAACCAGCACAGACTCAAGTTTGGAGCCTCCCTCCTGTCCTCCAGACAATGTCCATGACACCAAAAGCTGAGACAGAGAAAGTTCTGACTATTCAAATGCACACAGGGGCAGAGGCCCCTTCAAATTTTTAGGGAGGAGATGTAATCATCTGATGTGATCCACTGAGGAACATGATTAAGAACATCACTAAGCCTTTTCTGTATCACATCCATAACCAGAAAAAAAATGTTTCTCTTACTTGCTCTTGGGACAGGTGAGTCCATCTTCCCTAGGTTCTCCTGTTCCTCTTCTAGTCTCTGTTGGTAGAGCCGCAACAAAAATGATTCTCAGTTAGGCAGCAAAGTTCACAACAATTTTCAACTCCGTATTACAGACATAGGTTTGAGATGGCAGAAATAAAGCAGAAATGGAGGCAAGGGACACTTTTAACTGCTAAATCAGCCATCACAGCTAGTGAGGGCTACTAAGAGTATAGAAGTGTACAGAAGTATGAAATGTCTCACTATAAATCTAGTCATAGCGAAAGAACAGTAATGCTTTCAACTGTCCAGTCCATCCCAGACCTAGAAATTGATAGCACATTGAATCAGAAGACTTATGTATCATTTATTCTGTAGGGTAGAGAGAGAGATCATATGAAGAACTTGATACCAGACAGTTTTGGATACTCCGTGCATTTATAGGTCTAAATGGCTCTGACCAGCCTCACCTGGGGCTTCCATCCACACTCTCTGCCCATATGCCAGGGAGCTCCTTTAATCTCAGCACTGTGTTTTCAGTTCTTTCGTGAGCTGTACTGGATGAATACTGGTCTCCAGTTCAACCACAGCCATGCCTGTGAGTGGCCACAGATCCTATGAACCCTGATCCCAACCTGCAGACATTCCCCATTCAGGCCTCAGATCTGCCTTATCACCATGAGTTTAACTTATGGATCTGGAGTTTTGGTTGAACCCTGCCACCATCTCGAGCTCTACCTTGCTTGCCTTGCTTGGGCCTGGCCCCTGTCCTACTGGCTGTGCTAGTTTTGTCAATTCCCTGCTCTGCAGGGAGCAGCTGCCCCTTGTGGCTCCCTGATGCTCAGAAATTGGAGTAGAGACCTTTCCCTGATGCACAGGCTCTTTTTTCTGTCTCCTGTGTTCTGCCCAGCTCCATACTTGTGAAAGCTTTCCCCTCAAGTGTCTGGAACATCTAAGACAAAAGACTACACCTTGAAGAGAGAGGTTAGATGCCACTTCAGGCATTCACATCTCCAGGCAAATTTTTTTCCTTACAGACAATCTTTAAGTGGCTTTTACTTGTAGAACTACTGCACCTTGGTCTGCCTCTGCTTATGTGATGACAGAAGTTCTCAGTTCTGCAGGTCCTCTTTGTATCTCAGTAGAAATATAATTGTTTTAAATACAGTGTTAATGCATAAACATGCAACAGCAAAAAGTAGAGCAAAGGTGACCATCGTGGAATTATTACCTTACCTTTTCTAGGAGTTTGAGTTTCAGTTGGGCCATGTGATCCACCACTGAAGGATCTGTCATTGTAGTAGTCCCCCAGAAGAGCAGGCAGGCAGAAGAGTGTTAAATAGCTTTTCAGTGGTCCCTTCTTCCAATACACAATCTTCATAGAAAAATTCCACTGGGGGGAAAAATAAAACACGACTAGGAGAAACAAGGAAAGAAAATAAAATCTTCAGTTTCACTGCCAGGTCAAAATGAATACAGATGTCCACCACCATATCATAGACACCGTTTTTTGGGTCATTTCTGTCAATGCATTTTTGTGCTGCTGGTTGCAGTGGTCACAGAAGGGTAACTCAGCATGAGTATTTGTCTATTCTTAATGGTTGCTAGCCTTTCACTGGTAGTGTCTCTAAACCTTGCCCTCTGCATTAATAGCATAGCCTTCTACGTAGCTCTGAGTTTTGTTCCTGTAGCCTGGTTGCTAGGTTTGCAGTGCCTATCCACAGTATAAACAATTTAATCTCCAGGTGTAGAAGTTTGCCTGTAAATATCCATTCACATATGGGGCAAGGAGAAAAAAATAAACTTTTTTATTTTTATTTTTTTATTTATTATTATTATTATTTTTAACCATAAGCCCAATGCAAAGGTTCAGATTATGATCTGACTGATTGATACCTGATGACTGTAAAGGGCCCATATGCTTTTGACATAGCCTTTCATGAGTTTTCACGACCAGATAGTAAAGAAAAAATGAAAAAAAAAGAAAATTAAAGAGTAGAGCTGGAATTCACACAAGGATGAGTAAAACAACAAAGAGGCTGCATTATAACAGCCTTTTGCTTACTATCTTCTGAGCAGTCCCCCTGGGCTTCCTTCTCCCTCCTAGCAAAGCTGTATCGGCATAAAATGTAAAGCAACATTTACCAGAGACAGACATAAAATCAAAATCAAGGCATGAGAAAGAAACCAGGTGATATATACTCTTCCATGATACCATATTTCAGCCCAGCTCTGTCCCTAGGAGAGGAAAGTTACAATCCCTTCCTTACTTGAAGGCCACGGAAAAGCCCCATCTGGGCCACAGCTGACAGCTGAAGTGGCAGATAGACAATTGTACTTAACCGTGTGGGAGCCGTACAGATCACCTCCTCTAGCTGTGACCCATACAGCATGTATGTGCAATCTGTCCTTAAAAACAGAGTGGGTAGTCACGGGAGGGATTATCATAACTGAGACATGTGGGTCCCAAATATAGCTGCACTCTGACAGACCTGGGGCTCAGCTTTCCTTGACAGGACTCATTTTTGATTGCTAAGAACAACAAACATTTTTGATCCCTTCACCTTTTTGGCAAGTGAAAGAGCCTTTGACAGGGAGTTGCCTAGGTAACAACTTTAGCATGAGCCTCATTATGCAAGTAAACTGTGTAAGTATAAAATATAGTTTACTTAGGCAAAAGAAACAAACAAAAAGGTTTACATTTAGATTGTTTAAAATCCAGATTCCCCCCAAAACTACTGGAAACTTTAAAATTTCTGTACAAAATAGCATTCAACTCCTCTCCATGCACTTTTCCAGGTATAGAAAAAGTGGTTTATACTCCTGTATCATATCCCCATTCAGATATCTCTTTTCTAAGCTAGAGAATCTATTTATTTCTTCCTCAAACAGC
The DNA here is from genome assembly GCA_011075105.1 of Heteronetta atricapilla. NCBI lineage: Eukaryota > Metazoa > Chordata > Aves > Anseriformes > Anatidae > Heteronetta > Heteronetta atricapilla. The sequence goes on along the minus strand of CM021737.1, from coordinate 16,583,236 downwards.
AGATTTCCCCTACTCATTAATTTCACAGCTTGGAGGAGGCTTGGTGAATATAATGGAAGTGTCCACAAGGACAGTTCTTATATTCATCTTTTGGCCTCTGCTATCAACCATGCTTATAAGGTGTTGCATGCTACACTTCTGATCAGACCTTGTTTGTCTGGCTGTTTGTCTCATGTTTATCCTAGTTGCTTCTCTTTGTACTTTTCCATTTCATAAACTCTCTTGTGATGGGGTGACCAGAGCTGCCTGCAATGTTCAGGCAGTGATGTAGCCAAGCAAGAGCTGCATTGGTGTTTTCAGACAACCACAAGAGCAGCAAGCCTGTTATTTTATTCATTGCTGATGCTATTGATGCTGTAGTAGCCTTTTTGACTGCTGATGAATTTTAAGCTGATGTTTTACCATTAACTGGTTTACTAAAGTGCACCCTAGCAGTTAAGTTTCTAGACCCTTCATTGCAATAGAAATATAGGATTACAAGAAAGGCTGACAAAAACAACTAAGTTGAAGTATTTAATTAAAAATATAGCAAGTGTTAAACAACTGAGATGATGTTTAAAAAAGAGCAAGAGAAATGCTGTAATGTGACGGGTAGCCCAGGGAAAAAAAAAAATACAATATTAGTTAAAAAATGCTTTCCAGCAAATTTATTTAAGAGATTGGCCTTTCATCACACTAATGGATGTCCTGGTCACAGCAGGATCCCTACTGTATGGATATCTTACAAGCTCCTAATGACTTGCTAGCGACATACCAGACAGACACAAAAGTGTATTGTAGAAAATGATCTATAGAGTTACAGTGAATCACAGACTAGGGATCACAAATAACATGAAGATGCAAAAAAGCAAAACCAGACAAATTTAATTCTACAGAGCATTAACAGGAGTGTTATGTGCACCTCACAGGAGATAATTATTCTGCTCTATTTAGCAGTGCTGAAGTTATTTTGAGTGCTGTGTCTGTCTAATTTTAGAAATGGCAGTATAAAAGGGAAAATGAAGTCCAGAGAAAAAATGCTAATAATGGTAAATTAATATAAGTACTGAAGAAGAAACAGGCTTTGTTTAATTTATTAAGTAAATGATGAGATGGGGTCAGCTAGCAATATTTAAATTAGTGAAAGAAAATACAGGTCCCAGTCAATTTATTAGTAAATGATGGAAAAAAAATAGTAAAGATAGGAATGTATCTTGAAGACATTTCACTTAGTTCCTGTCTTTCCCATATCGTGGGCACCAGTGTACTTGCTAGCATCAGAAACAGAAGAATTGAAGACTTCCTGTATCTCTCAGAGAAATTATAAGCCATGTACATGGTTGCAATGTGCTACAGTGTGCTGATATCTTATATACACAAACTAATGGTATAATTGCTTACCTGTTAGAGACCATTTTCTGTAGGCGAGGAGGCTACCTAGTGTTTGTAAATATTATAAAAATTTACTGTCTATGTTTGAAGCTGATATATGAAGAAAACATCATTTGCAATTAGAGTTTTTTAATGCCATTGTCATGTAATAATGTGCAGTTTTGTTTTTTACTAATATTTCTGAAAACAGCGATCCCATTTTGAAACAAAATTATGCTTCTGGTTAACTCTTCTTATAAGACAATGACATACCACTAGCATCTGCAAACACTGCTCACTTATTTGCAGTTATGTTACAGCAGTCCCCAAAGTTCTCAGTGAAGTTTCATTGTTAGCCCGATCTTTGCACAGCGTTATGAGTGCTATGTCTAACTGAGTCAAAGTGTGAACAATCTCTGCTGCTCTTACGGTTATGTCAGGTAGGACTGGTCCCAGCAGAAACAGGTGTGATGGGAAAACATGTGGCAAAGCTGAGCAACATTGCAGAACCTGAGTTCTGTGCTGACGAGGCAACTTGGCCTCATCCAAACTGTGTTGCAGTGATGGCAGGTTGCCAGACAGCTGATGCCCTGACCAAGACAGGTCTTTCTCAGATACTTCCGTTTTGGTCAATTTAATTAGACTGGCACTAGAAATACTGACATTTTGAAGGATGGAGATATAAAAATATATATAATGCATGAGTTGGTTATGAGAATAAACAAATAAATACCAATAAATTGAAATCCATTAAACCCAAACAAACATGAGTTATTTATTTTCAGGTTCTATCTGGAGTGAGAAGTCAAAGCAGTAACTAAGAAGCTTCTTTGTTCTGAGCTTGCCTGTTTCCTTTCACTTCTCAGATAGTGTCAACTACACAAACCTTTGCACTGAGAAATTTCATAGCAGACTTTATCCCTTTTCTTAGCATTGACTGGGAAGGAGCTAAGGTTAGAAAAAGAAAAAGAAAAAGAAAAAGAAAAAGAAAAAGAAAAAGAAAAAGAAAAAGAAAAAGAAAAAGAAAAAGAAAAAGAAAAGAAAAAGAAAAAGAAAAGAAAAAAGAAAAGAAAAAAAAGGAAAGAAAAGGAAAGGAAAGGAAAGGAAAGGAAAGGAAA